>CAUHTR010003266.1:0-48185 GCA_959609185.1 Schmidtea polychroa
ATGGAAGAAGTAAGAGAAGAAAAAATTTACCCAGAATTGTCATCAAGATATTATTCTTCCAAGGCTCCTCAGCTCCCACAGAACTTGAAATTATGAGAGTAAAAGAATTTAAGTCAGAAACCTTACATTTACAAGATTTATTAAAGCATTATAAAAAAATTAAAAATAGATGGAATAAAGGGAATACAGTTTTAAAAGTTATAGGTTATTCTTTAGGATTTGCATCTGCAATATTAACAGTTATTTTACCTATAACTTTACCAGTTTTAACAATTGCACCCTGTAATACTTGGAAGTATTTCTGTAAGCTGATGGTTTCCTAACTGAAATAGTTTCACTATCTTATCTTCTAAAAAGAAAAGTTTATATCGTGAAGTTTGTTATCAATAGAATTAGGATCTCTAAATTATTTTTATTTCAATTAAAAGCTTTGGAAGATGGAATCTTAACTGATGATGAAATAATGAAATCAAGATCAAATAATACAGATATTAAAAATAATATTAATAGATTGAAAAGTGCTAATGTTATAACTAATAAAAAAATTAAACGAGAGAAATGGTTAAAGGATTCTTAAAATTATAAATATATAAAAAAGTAGATCAGGTTGCTATAGTTGCTTAAATTAATTGTCGACATTTTATTATTAAAAAATTAAATATCGTTGGTTTCAGTTATGGTTGAAAGCCAACCTATGAATCATTAATTTATGATCTTTAAATTCTTTATCACTTAGACCTTTTATATATTCAGAATCAGTATTAAAATATTTAAGTTCTAAACATATAGGATTAAAAACTTGAGAATATAAAGGCTTCTCGATTTCTCTCTCGGGATAAATAATTTCAACATTATAAATATCAAGATCGGTAATATTTGTATCATATAACTTATTCAACTTTTCTAGATTTTTTATTATCGGTATTAAATTATTTCCAATAGGTAGAGTTGTCTTTAAATCACTTAGGATGAATCTTTTATCATCATAATTTGATAATGATACTTTTTGAGATTCTATCAAGTGAATATCATGGTTTTCACTTTTAAGTTGATGTATTTCATCAATTTTATCTTTATGATTTGGATTCAATGTATCTATATAATCTTGATGAGAAAGATTCTTTGCAACTGATTTCTGTATTCCTTTACATCTGTTATCCTTTACAGGTTTTCTTCTTGTCCCTCTGGTCCTTTAGGAAATATAGGATATCTATGTGTAATGGTTTCTCTGTTTTCTGGAGTTTTAAATATAAATGATCTAGTTATAAATTCAGGGTTTCTAAATGTTTCGTATGAATATTGTTTAGCACGAATAAATATTCCATTTCTATAGGAGTAAAAGGTTTTTCATCTTTAAACGAAAATAATTCTCCAGATGAATTTATTAAATTTGAAAGTATAGGATTTTCGGCTATATCTCTTTGTAAATCATGAGTTCTTATTGTTAAAAACATTGAATCTGTATCCATTGCATGCATTGATATATTAGAAACCATATATAGGTTGTAAGATGTTATAATATGTTTCATACATTTGAATTTTGAAAGTTCTAAAATTGTAAACCCTATAAATATTGGTTTATTGTATGTTTTCTCAAAATTCTTTAGTTCTATTGCAGTAAGATTTTCAGAAAATACTTGTGCGTTTTTAAATGTAGGCTTTCCTAGCATACGATTATAGCGCTTAATATCTTTGGTAGTATTAGTTAAAAAGTTCAATATGAGTATATTTATCAACATTCTCCATTGTTTTCCCAAAGACTGAATTGTTTAAAAGTTTATAATTATTATCTTTAAAAAGGTTACCTTCTCTTTTTGCAATGTTTCGGCACCTAATGTTCTCCTCGATAAAAGCTTTCATGAATGGAGCTTGTTTAAATCTTATGACACTATGAACTTTTTTAATATCATACCTCGTGAAAGATAAAATTGGAGGAGTCTATAGTGACAAAGATAAAACCTTCGATCTGTTTGATCACAAAGAAGTTTCATTGTTGGAGGTTTATCTTGTGAGATTTGCCATTCAGAAAGTTCGTTAACATTAATCTTTCTTCTTACAGGAGCTAAAGGGAAATATCTTGTTCCTGATTCATATCATCTGGATATAATAAGTCACATTCTACAAAGTAACCTATTGGAGAATCTTTAGGTGTTGAAAGTATTTCTTTTATAAGGTCTTTTAAGGATTCTTCTGAGGAATCTTCAGGGTATTCTTCTGAAGGATATAATTCATGAAAGTTACCCATTGGTAAATATTGAGTCATAATTCCTGAATATAAAGCTGTTGCATCTATATAAAGTATAAATATAGGATTTTTCATTGTTTCTAATAATTCTTTTAATTCCTCATTGTTAATTTTTATATATGGATCATTAGGGTGTTTAGAGAGTCTTCTGCTAGTAGTTATTGCATTTCTAGCTTTTATTTCTCTATTCCCCATTACTGAAGAGACTCCTCCTCTAATGTTTGTTTAATTTGGTTAAACATATCGAGATTAGTTAAAAGATCTATATTTTATCACCTTCTTCTATATTTGAAGTCCAAATGGTATATAATAAAGTATCCCAAGCTAAAGAGGGTGCTGTTATATAATTGTAAGGTTTAAGAACAAAAGACTTTGTAAATTCTTCAAAGCAATCTGCTAGAATATAAACATCCAAGGATAAATACATACTTGTATATTCTCCTAAAGTTTTACACTTGAATAATTCCCACATTTTATTTGCTCGAGAATATTCTTGATTTGTAATATGATATTTTGAAGTTGTGAAGAGAAATCTTCTTGGCTAGGAAGACTTGTTTCATTATATCTTTCAAACGAGTCAACATAGTCATAAGGATATATTCCTTTTGCTAAGCATGTAGAATATTCTTCTAGAGGAATATTATTTTTTTCCAAGAATTCTCGAGTGATTTTAAAATCTTCTGGTTTCATTGTTTTAGCTATTCCATCTAGAGACATTTGGAGAAAGTTTAACGAGTCTATAAATTTTAATTTTCCATATTCAACTGATTTATATTTTTCCTTTGTAAGTCCTATAACTTTGAAAGAGTTTTTAGCATTTGCTACTAAATGTTTAATAAATAGATGTATGTCATAACCAAAAAAGATTATGAAATATAACAGGTACAAATTTAGGAGTATGACAATTAAGATTGCAATTTTTATGAGCTGCTCCTCGATAATTATTTTCCTTTTTAAATGATCATGATCGGGGACTTTTATGTTTTTCAAAGATTGCATTCTTTCATGAAACATTCTTTGTTCTTCTTCTTCAAAAGTTTCATTATTCGGAGATTCATTATTCAAAGATTCTATATTTAAAGACTCTGTATCTGAAGAATCCTCAAATGGTTGTTTACACATCCAACAATTTGAAGCATTTTCATATTCTTCCCATTGTTCGGTTGAAAAATTTATTTCATATTTTGTTTTTAATACTTTAAATATTTCGTGTTCTAGATCATTTATACTTTTAGTAAAGTGATCCAAGACTTCTTCTGGGGTACCTCCTAAAAGTGTATATTCTCTAGATTCTATGAGTTCAGGATAATTGCTTTTAAATAATAATTTATAAGCAGATGGTAATTGGTTTAGTTTTTTAACACTATTAGGTTTGTTTCTTTTTCTTAGAAAGGCTTTCATCCTCTCTGGTTTCATCTTCTCTCCTGAGGAGTTCCATGAATCCATGAGTTTATTTTTTTCTATTATTTTTAAATATTGTTTAACCAAATCTTGTTACGATTTATAGATTCAAAGTCTCCATAAAGCACTCCTACTGTTTGTAGTAAATTTGAAAAGTTTTAAAATGCATCTTGGGATCTTTAGGCATGTTAATTAAAGCTGGTTCATCTTTTTCACAAAATCTTGTATGTTTAATCATAGAGTTTTTAGTTGTTGAATAATGAAGACATCTTTTACATGTTCCTCCTCCACTAGTTGGATTCTCTGGTGATGTAAAAGCTTGAAAGTTTTTTATTAAAACATAATGTTGATTATTTTGTTGTTCCAAGATTAAAAGATATATTTCTCTAGGGTTATCGGTTCCACTATCAGAAATGTAAATTGGAATAATTTCTCTGCTATTAACATGTTTCCCTTTAACACGTTCATAAATATTAATTTAAGATTATTTAATTTTTCAAATTCTGAAATGTCTTCTAGTTTCATTGGATGTTTGAATCCTTTGGGAAATATTAATTCATTTTCATATTGTTTGTATTTTGAAACTCTTTGAGGGTTTGATTCTTGAGGATGTAAATGTGCAAGTATTGACCAGATGAACATTTGTTATCATTATTCTGTATGTTTATAACATTTTTAGATTTAAAGGGTGTAGGAATATAAGATTTAGGATTGGGTGGTAATCCTCTCCAATAATCAATCACTAAAGTTTGGAAAGAGTTGAATACTAAGTTTGAATCTCCTAATTCATTTTCTACTTCCTCTTGTTTTGCTTCTGCTGCTTTAATTATTTCTTGATGGTTTTATCAAATCCTTTAGTTGAAAATACATATTTAAAAGGTATTCCAATTTCAACATCTAAGGGTGTTGTCTTTTCTTCTGCTCCTCGCCAGTATTTTGCTTTGATTATAATTTTATATTTTATAACATTATACCTTGTCGGTTATAAATTTTTTAAAGCTTCAGTGAAAGAATTTTTAATATTTTTTTATTTTTATTTATATATTCTCCAGGAGTTGCAGGTCCATTAATTTTTAATTGAAATTCATCTATATGATTAAAATTATCCCAGTTATATTTTTTCTCTTTCAACATGATCAGGTTCTCCTTCTGAATGACATTCCTCATCGTCAGAATTTTGTTTTTTATTTTTACATTCTTTTATATGTTCTAAATAATAGAAATTTAGTTTTGTTGAAAAGTTACAATGAGGACATGTAAATATTTCTCTATTTTTCCCAATACAATTTTCAAAATGTTTATTATATCCAGAATGTAGAAATCTTCCTTTACATTTAGGACAAAGTTTTGAATTTGTATCATTAAGATTATTTTCTTTTAATAAATGAGCTTTCGATTTTAAGTGAGAAATTAATCCAGTTTTATTTTTAAAAACTTTATTACAAATATTACAATTCATTTTTAGAAAAAAATTTTTATTGGATACCCTGTTTTGATTTTTTATGATGTTTTTATATTTATTTTCATAATGTGACACTATAATTTTTAAATTTTTATAATAAAAATTTAAAAAATGACAAAAATCCAAAGCCTGATAGCGCAGTGGGCTAGACTGGCACAGTGGTTCAAATGCTAGTGGTTCAAATCACATCTCAGGTTAGTTTTTATTCAACATAAAATAATATTAAAAATTTGAAAATAATATTGAAAATGGTGTGGGTATCTTAGATTTATATTTTATTTTATTTATTTTATTTTTTTTATTTTTTTATTAATTAATTAATTTTTAAACATAAATATGAAAAAAAAAATATTGAAACGGGTGTGGTGGCGAACCGGTAATTATCGCCACCAGTCTTTCGAACACCCCCGGATCGATCCTGTAATGTGCACATTTATTTCTCAGTTGTTTTCGGACCTCTTTCGGATTCACTTTCGAATTCATTTGTACTTTCGAGCAGCACGCTTAAAACGCCGATGAAATCGTGTTCGAGCGAGAAGCGAATAATAAGGTGTGCTGCTATTATCGAATTGATTCTGATGTATGAGTCTGGCCAGCTTGTATATTGGAAGAGATTTGATAAACGAAAGAGGTTGAATAAAAAAATGATCCGGATCAAAAAAACTGTTGAGAGGACAGTGAAAAAAAAAAACAAAAAAAAACAAATACCACTGTCCTCTCAGAGCAGTTTTATTCTTTTTCAGTTTTTTTTATTCTTCAAGACATCAAGATTAAGATTTATAAAATTATAAATTAGTCAAATAGCAACTTGCTAGTTGACATCCTCAAGTAGTGTGTTTATATCCCTAACCAAAATAGTCCTCTAACTTTTTCATAATATCATTTTCTTTTCTATTCTCTTTATGTTTTTAGTTTGAATCTTTTGAGTTTGAGGCTTTAAAGATTAAAACAGTTAGGGGTATTAAGGGTGGTTGTTTTCAAAAATATAGGGTTAAAATACTATAAAAGTATAAGTTTTAGGTTGTTTTTCTAATGGTTTAGGCGTAATGGAGGTATGTTTTGTTGGGAGGGCTGTTTTGGTTAGGGATATAAACACACTACTCGAGTCACATGGGTGATGGCGTCATTAATGACTCACCTGGAGTGGGGGGTGGGGTTGGTGATGAGTCAGATGCCTTTGTTTAACGATGAGTCATGGAACACACTTCTACCTACTTTTATATTCGATCTACCTTTTGCATTTATTTAAAAATTATTTTGATAACCATTAAAAAGAGAAAATATTTTTGAAGACATCCTTCAATAAAAGGTTTCATCCTGATTTTAATAAAATATTTAAGAAATTTCATTTTGTAAAAACATTCTAAGTTCAGAGACGAGTAAGTTCATTGACAACAACATTTTATTATCGTTATCAGAAGTTTATTCTTTGAGAAAATCATTTCAATAATTAAATTTTTCAGTTTTAACATTAATTGAAATATTAATTTAGTTTTTTTCGTATTTCTATTAAACAATTTTAAAATGTGATTATTTTGATCAAGAACGAAATTGTTAAACTGATGTCATCCTCAACTCCTGACAGCAGACCTTTTCCAATCACTGTTGGTCAATAATTAACTATCTATTTAAATACTTCCCCATTTCTTCATTGTAGAGGAACCCTAATAAAGATATTTTGCCTCTAAATTCCATAAAGGTTATGTTTAAATTACTTACAGATTCTATTTATATTTAACTTTTATATAATTTACATTTAATTGACTACCAATTTTAGTTTGTCATCTAACCCTTTATTGCCTGTGCAATGAAATTTCTAAGATTTTACTTTATATACAAAGTTTTTAAATTATTTTATAAATGTGCTTGAGGTTTTAATCCGTTACTAATTTAGGCCACAGAAGTTCTTAAATCCGAATTCATGAACGTCATAAAATGGTTACTTCTTTCTTTGTATTTAAATGAGGTTTCATTTTTTTTCAGGATCCTTGTACAGCCGCATCGACGGGGACTAAAACGGACATTCGCCTGTGTGGACTTATCCAGCCGGTTCGACCGGTATCCCCCTTCTGATGTACACAAGGAATGGGATCATGGTGGATTCTGCTGGACTCAGACGTTGACGATTGAAGCCAATGTTTTAATAATTAATTAATTTTATAATGGTTCAATACCAAAGCGCAATTAATACTAATTTTATAGACATTAAATAAGTCAATTTAGCTTTGTTTTTTTTAATATTAATATTAAATTTTATGTATTTTAAATGATTTATTCTGATTTCCTGTCATTTATTATATCTATTTTAAATTATTTTCTAGATTTTTATTTATGATAAAAGTAAGTGTGTGGTGTTTGATGTTGGTATGATCTCTATCAGCTTCAACAGCCTCATTGTGTAGCCTCATTAAGTCTCGCGCACCGAAAGCAACAAAAGAAAGCGGGCGAAAGAAAACGATGCCCTAAGTCTTCTAGTTTCAAGTATCGTCTCGCCCGAAGTCGATATGCAGACTTCCTGCACGAATTTTTCATGCTCTCTAGGCCCGATAATGTATTTGATCTCGATTAACTACTGGCCGATTCAGAACATGAAACCATCTGACATTGATTGTATAAGTGACAATCCGAACTTTTTGTTTTATTTATTTATTATTAATCGATTTGAGAGTGTAGCTCATATAGATTTTGTTCATCTTGTCTGGTTGTTATTGTTAATGTTAGGGTCAACCATTTAGTCAAACTCGGAAGAACGATTCAGCAGAAGCTCATAATGAGCATGATTTCGAAATTGAGGAACATCGACGTAAGTCCTTCTACCGGCAGTTTTGAACTCACTCAGAAAGTCTAAATCGGAGTAGCCTTAACTCAGAGACTCGCATGCCTTTAAGCTCTCAACAAGTCCGTACGTCACCAAGATGGTCATAACCATGGGTACCTAGTCGGTTATGAACAATCATATGACGTCTTACGGAAGTTTTCGATCTCGCTAGACGAACTTACGACCATTTAGAGTTTCCGTTTTCTCCGTTTTCTCCGTTTTCTTTTCCGTAAACGACAATAAAAGTTAAACCATTTAGTGCTTCGAGAGCAAGGTTAACTGAAGCCATACGAATGTATTAGCATAATAACACAAGAAGCCAAAGCTAAGATACAAATGTAGTTATGTGAAATTAAATTCACCTAGCCTAAAGTCGTAGTTTTTTTGGATTTTCTTAACTCAAAATATGAAAAAAATTTGTATTTTTGATTTTACTTTTTAAAATTTCAAACATTGAAAATTAATTTTTGTTCGTTATGATATAATTTATATAAATATTAATTAAGACAAACCGAAATTTCATGAGTTCAAAGTTCTACGCAATTAGACTACATTTTATTAATGAAAATCAAATTATCTCAAAGATTAATTAAAATTTAAATATATTTGAAATAACAAAACTATTAAAGAACTATACATTGATTTAATATTTAAAATTCCACATTTAAACATTTTATTTGATTTTTGTCAAAAATTAATATTAAATTTTGAAATTATTTTCTAATTTTGTTTAAATTGATTTTAAAATCTTCATAAACTTAGTTTTTTGCAAAATAATATTTTGAAATTTATTTTATTTAACTAAGCACTGCAATGTCTAATAGCCATGGAATAAATCCACGGAAAATGTCGTTAGTTATTTTTTATTTTCTGTTGTAATAAAACTATTGTGATTTCCACTTCAGTATTTGTTTGATAAACATAATTATAGTACTTGACCTATGTAGTATTTCTTATGATTACCGATAATTTCAAACTAATTTCGAAGTATTAGTTATCTAAATTTTGATGCCAACTTCAAAAATTAAATTAGTCTTGTTTATTTTCAATAGTAATAATTAATATTTGAAATTTAGAGTTGAAATGTATTCCTATCATTTCATTATATATATTTTTAAAACAATTTTTATCTAAAATTTATGTTATTATATAACATTTATATAAAGTTTGATCGTCTTTAGGTTAATAAATAACTTGATTTACTTTGTCCCATATTAATTAAAATTACTTTTAGTCATTTTACGAGAATCAGAACTTTCAAATTTAATTTTAACAAACTTCACAATTAATCCTAATCATTGAATCTACTTTCAATAATAAAAAATTACTAAAACGTAATTAAATATAAATCCAAAAATTCAAAGTGTTATTGGATTGTTAATATATTTTAAATTTGATTAAAAATTGTTTTACAAGCAATTAACAAATAAGCATGAATTTATGTGGATAGTTATAATAACGTCAATTAAGGTTTTACGAGTGACTAATTAATGTGACCAAAAAATTAAAAGATTTTATTCGTATGTTCTAATGCTGGAAGTTAAAAGATTAGCTTCTTTCGCCAGAAATGCTTTTTTTTGGGTGATTCGTATCCACTGAAAAGTTCATCTTCATTACGAAACGGCAAATATTTGGCAAAGAGGCTGTAGTAGTAATTATCAGGATCGTCAGCTTCTCTGAAAATTGTAGGTCTTACGACAGCATGGCGACTTCTGATCTTCATTTTTCTGTTGTCTAACAATTTCAGCAAACGAGAATTTCGTTGAACAATTGGTGCTTCGTAGGCATCTTCATCACCATCATCATCGACGTAAATGACTTTGTTGTAATGAGGCTCGAACAGCATAGCAAACTCCATCAGCGACATTTGCTCAAATTGATAATGTGGATGGGGATTATGTGGACGCTGTATGTATCTATTAATGATGTTCATGCAATAGCCGACTGCGGTGTCGTTCACCAAACGAATCACATTGTAGCGTTGTTCTGGCTTTCGTGTATTGATGAAGTTCCCGTTGACGGAGTTTGAATCCCTCAAATTATGTAGGGTAGACCTGTTGATTTTAGGTAGTCTTCAAAAATATTCCGTTGAAAAATGCTAAAAAATATACTTAAATAATATTTTAATACTATTGTAAATTTCTATTGTGTCCTTTATTATAAAAATTTATATAGATTTTTCAATGAATGCTTTTATACCATCTTTCAAATTCTTTAGTGACCCACATGCTCTTAATCATAAAAGTAGAATAGTTAAAATTTCGTATATATTTTATATATTTTTTGTCTCGAAAGCTTGGAATTAATATCGATCTGAATCAAGATTCAAAACTTCGAGCTTTTTCACACCCTAGTCACGATATTTGCAGTAAAGGTTAGTCCAGGGCGATTCACAAACAACTTTTCGTCTAACCATCATTTCTTTCATTATATATCGTGGAACGAACCTGCTACACAATTTTCTAATTTCCAATTGAACCAACATTAGATATATTGTTGTCTTGCAATCATTTGATTTCAAAGACAACTCCATTTCTGTGATTTCCCTATTCTTAGACACAATTTCTTTCAATCTTGCAATGTTTTTTACATCAATCTCTACAGATCTTACACTTCTTTGACTGTCAAAAGCACTTGTTCTGGTGGACGAAAACTACCGAATTCAATCACATATCTTTGCTCTTGAAGGATCCTTCTCCATATTCTTCTTTGGTCTGCTTAATAATTTCTTTCTACCTTCTTTAAAAGTAAAAACAGAATTACGCTTATAAATGTCACTATGAAACATTTTTTTTAAAAATCACCGAATGATTTGAATTAAAAATTAATACTTTCAAAAAACTAGATTTATAACCTGTTTTCTTTCAAATATAAAAGAATTTTGTTCTACGTTTATTATTTCTATGGAAGTCTAAGAACTTTTTAGCCTTACCGCATATCATGAATTTATCATGAAAATTTTGTCTTATTCTTAATATGCTCACTATATTTGCATCACAAAGTATTTGACTCGTTGACATATATTTAAAAATAATGTTTTACTGAATACAACATAAAAAATTTAAATTTTATAAAAAATTAATATTAAATAATAAAATTTAAAAAAAATCGTTTTACGGATTTTTAAAAATATTTAACTATTGCCCGGTATTTCTCTAGCTATCAGCTTCTAACCATGTAAAAATTATCAGCTGTGTTTCTGATTTCATTATGACTGTTGAGTATATTTATGATTATTATGTTTTCTCTTATTTGATTCCTTAATCAACTGTAATATCGCATAAAAATGCCAATCATAAAATTATTAAATAAAAAAATATTAAGTTTTTGTTGTATTTCAAAAAATATTTGAATTAAAAAAATTAATTTAAATGAAACTTGGGAAATATCTAACCGTAGAGTACTATTTTACTTGTTAATTTTATATTTTCTTTTCAAAATTGACTTTATTTTTCGTCGCAAAATGTATCTAGTAGATTATTTTATTTTACAAGTTTTCATCAATTTATATTGTCCAAAAATTCTGAATTAAAATCATTCAGAATGAACAATATTTTGATGTAAATATTACTTTGTTTTCTAAAAATCGTTTGAGAATTAAGTAATATTTAATTTTAGAACAACAGGTATAGGTCTGTATTATACTCTAGGCCTCCCTAAAGGTGCTCCAGAAGAAGATGTGAAAAAAGCTTATAGAAAAGTTATACTTTCTATTTTAATATAATAAATTATTTAATGGATTTCCAGCTGGCCTTAAAATATCATCCAGACAAGAATCCAGGGAACACAAATGCTTCAGAATTAGTGAGCTTGTTTCTTCAATAGTAAAATTAATTTGAGATAAAACCTTTGACAAGTTAATTGGTAAAATTTAAGTGTTAAGTGTAAATTCTTGAAATTTTTTTAATGTATATACGATGTGAATGTTAACGTAGCAATAATTGTGTTCATATTTTTCACTATTTTACTTTTAGTCCATTTAAAAATGAGTGATTACGAAAATCCCAGGATGATACACAAATCATCTTCTATAACAAGTTTCATAGATATTTGGACAACATACATAAAATAAAGTGAAAAGTTAGAAGTAGAGGGAAATGAAAAAAAAATTTTAAATCTAGTTGATTATTTTTATGCCAATTCAAAACTAAAGGTGGTGTTTAGGTGTATTCCTTGCATGTATTGTTGCAGAATTAGTCGCTAAAGATGGCTTTACAATACATGCAGTTTCAGTTTAAGAGGAATATGCTTTCCTAAAAAATACACCGGATGTGATGGATTTCATATATGACTATTATAAAGCAATTAAAGATAATCAAAATTAATAATATAAAGGAAGAAAAACAAAAATTTAGTTTATCCATTGACGAAACACAATTGAAAAATTTGATAATTTTGGAATGACCAAAAAATTATTCCTGAACTAGTTAAATTAAATATTAAATAATTTCTAGTTAATATTATTTACCGATATTGTTTCTATCACTTCTGATGATATGAATTCATTTCAGAAATTAACTGGATAATCAATTAAAATATTGCTTCGGTAATATAAAATATTAGGATATTTTTAATATTTTAAAGAACTCGTAAAGAATGGAATTTTACAAAACTATGCAAAAGTCGGAGAAAATGAAATATACGACCTGCAATTGCTTCTGGAATGCACAACCCGTTGGAATATTTTTCAACAAAATCTTTTAATCCAAATTAGCATTTGAATTTATTTATTCCGATTCACAGAGTTTTGCTTATTTTAAATTTAATTTTGGCATTACTAACATTGACAACTTACAAATTTAAATTAAATTTTGTTATTTTAGTTCAAAGAAATTAATAAAGCCAATCGTATTTTAAGCTGATCCTATTAAAAGAAATATTTATGATAAATATGGAAGCCTTGGATTGTACGTTGCTGAGCAATTTGGTGAAGATAATGTTCATACATATTTCATTTTGAGTAGCAAATGGTGCAAAGTACTTAGAATAATGAAAATTTAAATAATTTATTCCATCTCTACATACTCCAGGGTCTATTTATATTCTGTGGATTGATCACAGGCTGCTACTTTTGCTGTTGCTGTTGCTGTTGTTGCAATTTCTGCTGTGGTAAATGGAAACCAAAATCTGAAGAAATGCAATCAGACGAAGTTCCAAATTATAATGTTAATATTTCAAATAAAGTTTTAATCATAAGCTTTATACTGCTGGGTTCTTTATTGTAGGAAATGGCTGCCAATTTAGACAAGGATACCGAAGTTGACGACGAAACTCAATTACTGAGTGGACCGACAATAACATCTCAACCAAATGTTACAGAATCCACTCCTATTCGTCCAGTTCACCAAACCAATGCTAATGTTAAATCATCTGGATACGGTTATGGATCCGATTGGCCGTGATTTAATCTACCTTTTCCAATCAATAATAATAATAATTATAATTATTATTATTGTGCAATAAATTGATTATTTATTAATAGTTAGACAAACTAGTGAAAATATTTATGGATTCTAAAAGTTTTTAAATCATTTTTTAATTTCTAGATTATTTGTTGTTGTCTTTTATTTTAGTCGCATTTTCTCACTTGTACTCGTCTTTTATATTGTGATATTTTTATTAGCTTTTTATTGATGTTGTTTTAATTATTAATTCCAATTGATCTCATTGAGTTATCGATTAATTTATGTGAATATTATCAGTTTTTATCGTTGAAATTTTTGACTTTTGAAAATTTCGATTAGTAATTTATATAATAAATATTTATAAGTATTTTTAACTTCTGATGTTTATTTTGTTTAATTAATTTATATTTTATTATAGGTTAATCGGAGCAAGTTAAAATAATTAAACTTCAAGTCAGTTTTAAAGATTTAATATTAAGACAAAATCATCTTTTAGTTTGAATTGAATTCTCATTTTAATTTCATAATATTTAGAAAATGAAATAAATAATGTCATTTATTTAAAATAACACCCAAAGTTACTATTTAAAAAGTAACAATTTTTGACTCTGTTCTTTGATAAAAATAAATAAATAGCAACACCCAATGTATATTGAATAATAAATATCTAGTATTGAATCGTTTTGAACAGAATAATTAATAATTTATGTTATAGTTTTCCATACCTAACTATACACTTTTCCAAAATATTTCTTCTTTCAAACAATTTTATAGTCACATTTTCACATGCCAATTCTTTAAAACTCCAACAAGTTTATCATAATAATTATTTATAAAGCATAAAAAGGATATTTATAAAAAAAGAATTTACAAATTGGTACTCCGTCAAAAGGGCCCCGACATAAAGACCCACGGCAAAAATGCCTCTGTCAAAATGCAAGTAGCAGAGACACAGTGTCGAATTGCCAAATTTAAGTGATTATGCAAGGAAATCAAGAGCACCTGGTCTAGTCCCACAAAAATGCAGAAGAGACTGAAGCAGATTCACAACTACAACTCCAGAATGCGCAAGATTAGGTAGAGCAAAATACACCCCGGCCCCAAGCGACACAGCTGCACTCAGGTAAACCAGCGCACTACCGACATAGAGCTGACCAAACAAATCCGGCTGGTGACAGCAGAAATGGTGGAAATCGCCAAGCAACGACAAGCAACACAAAAAAGGAAACGTCCAGGAAAAGCCAAACGAGCACTGCTCAAGGTATGTCGCAAATTAATATTAACTAGTGTACAGTTTTTATGTATTTAGTGATCGTCTTGATGTCATCGAGATCAATATATTCATGTGTTCCACATTTAATTTTGTCTATCGAAAAGATTAATGTAGAAAGGATCTAAATGAAAGTTGGACACAGGCCTCCTATCGGCAGTCCACGAACCCACTCGAGTACTTGCCGATTATAGTACACAAAGGTACGCTCATTTTTCGCTGGTACTCACCCACTCGATGTAGTTCCAACGTTGATCACTCAACGGGTATCGAGCGGTACGGCATAATTGTATTATGGGTTGCGCCGGAAACAGCATGAAAGGGTAAAATATGGATTACCTGTAACCCACAAAATTTAATAGAAATTTAGCAAAAACTTAATTGTAAAAGTAATGGTGAAAGGTAGCGGAGAAAAAGTACAATTAGTTAACAACGGAAAAGGTGAATAATCGAGGTAAAAGTAAGAACTAGAGACAAAACAGAAACGTGAGTGAGCAATCATGTTAGAATTTTACTTGAACTAGCTATACCCGTAATCATTATTACAGGATTTGCTATTATCCCTTTGGATTTTTATAAATTTTAGGTTTAGCACCTTTCTCTCGAAATAATCTATAAAGTATGTTGACTAATGGATATTCACCTTTTCTGGTAAGATAATTCGTAATTTTCTTTAATTTCACTTATATTTTATCTTTTCATTTCTCTCGGAGCTTCGGAAACGTTCACAAATTCTTTTTTGCTTTATTCGACCTACTGGCGATTTTCTTTTCAACAGCTCTTTTTATACTCCGTCTTTCAAAACAATTTAATTGTAATTCAATGATTATTCCTTCATTTCGGGTCTAATTGCCTTAACAACAATAAATTGCTGGGGCCCGTCTTTGATGTTTTATCTAAAATCATTCTGATCTTTTGATAATCTCTCGGCCTTGCCTCACTTCCCGAAGATCTATACACATCGAGTTTTCCACAGTTCTCGGGCTAGCTGATTAATTAATTTGTTTATACGTTATAACTTTTTCTGGGAACCCCTCACTAAGTTTTTATTATTATTTCCGGAGTCGTCTCTCGATTTGGCGTTCAGCCATACCCATTTCACTTGATCAATATTATTTTTCAAATTTTATAAATTTTAATTAAAATCTGCACTTTTGTCATTTCGATATTTTTATATATTTTACTTTTTTTATTTTGTGTATTTCTACATTACTGCAACACACACACACACACACACACACACACATATATATATATATATATATATATATATATATATATATATATATATATATATATATATATATATATATATATATATATATATATATATATATATCGTCGTTTATTCTTTTCATCTTTGACCTTTCCTTTTTCACTTTCCTTTATTTTCAATCCTCTAATATTAACACAAAACATTGATCTGTAGATAATAATTATCAACGTCAAATACGCTACATTTAAACATTTCACGGATCATTAACAAAATTTCTGCATATTCATTGAGCAATTAATTTACAACATTAAAATCCAGAATATAAATTAAAACAACCGAAAACCAAATGAAAGAAAAAACATTAGAAATAATTTGAAAACAGTGTCATAAAAGAAAAAAAAACAATTTAACTTAAAAATAGATAAAGTTGAAAACAAAAAATAAATAATTTCTCAATGTAATTTCGGTGTCAATAATTTATGTTTATTTCCACACCAATATTGAAACTTAAGGAAACTAAACAATTATAAATTGTTGCATATATCAAATTGAAAATTTCATTGATGCCTGATTTGAATAATAATTTAGATATGGGAAAATTAAATAATATGACAGCTGAATGAAACCTCTCATTAATGCTGAAATTGAGTGAAGACTGTTATTTATTGAAACAATGATTGTGTTATTTCAGCATTCATCATTTCTAATAAATAAAATAAATTGTGTTTTAAATTAGTAAATTTGTCTTAGAATATTTTCCAACCAATCAGAATACGATTATTCACGTTTGATTCTGTGTTCTCACCAATTCCCGTTGGCTTAATAAACAATAAAATACCTTTTATTATAATTATCGATTTTCAATATTTGATGAGAGGAATTATTAAAGACAGTTCAAAAATTCTACGATAAAAATTTCCAGCTGACTGAAGATTTAAGTTTCTGTTATGTTAATACAAAATCTTCTTGAAATTGATCTCAAGTTTTATTCCGGTTAATTTTATTCAAGAAATATGTCGCATCAAAACCACTCTAATGGAAGCAAATCAGGACAAATTAAATCGGAAAACCGCCTGATTATCAATGTCAGTGGATATCGGTTTGAAACATACAAAAGTACGTTGAAAAATATCCCAGATACTCGGTTGGCTTGGTTGACAGAAACGACCTCGAATTCTGATTTCGACTATGAAAACGGTGAGTATTTTTTCGACCGTCATCCAGACTGTTTTGCGATGGTGTTGAATTATTATCGAACCGGAAAGCTTCATACGCCTCTCAATGTCTGTGGGCCGATGTTTGAAGAGGAATTGGCATTTTGGGGAATTGATGAAAAACAAATTGAATCTTGTTGTTGGACGGTTTATCGGACTCATCGAAATGCTCAAGAAACCTTGGCAAAATTGCACGAAGATGACGAGCATGCTGAAGAGAGTGAAAGCGAAGATAATGGAGACATTGCTCGACGGTTTGGAATTGAAGAAGAAACAAAACCAACAAGTTCAAATTTTAAAAAAATCCAACAGAAAGCTTGGAATTGGTTGGATTATAATCGAAATTCGGGAAAAATCGGATTGGTATAATTAATATTTTTGTTTTAAAAATTGTAGACTTTCTCAAAAAAGTATTTCCTTCTAATATTTAATCCTAACATCAGTAACGCCGTTTATCATTTTCATCTTTGACCTTTCCGTTTTCACTTTCCCTTATTTTCAATCCTCTAATATTAACACAAAACATTGATCTGTAGACTAAAACAAATGAAGATAAAGGCGATTTAAAGCAATTCCATTTTGACTGATTTTGATATTAAATTAACGAGTTTACTCATATTTAGTGGTAAGCGCGTTAATTAACTATTTTAAACGTCATTGGGTATACATATAACAAATGTTTATGCTCGAAGTGGTTAGACTCTAGCCCAGTGGTTCTCAACCCGTGTTCCGCGATTACGCTTCAAGCGTTCCGCGAAAAAATGACATTTTATCTCTAAATTTGCACATAAGATACATATCATCAAAAACCTCAATTAATTTATTTATAAGATGATTCAATAAGAAAGCCGTTACACAGATATATAAATATACAAATATAAAAGTGTGTTTATTGCTTGTTATTGTTGCGCGTGCTATTTTCTTTGCTTATAAGAAGGCATTGTTTACGTTTGCGACAGATTTATAGTAATTTGTGATTGGTTACTCATTGTGGGCAAGTATTTTTTTGTCAGTGTTCCGCGTAAAAAAAAATCATGTGAATGGTGTTCTGCGCTTTTATACTAATTGAGAACCACTGCTCTAACCGTTAAAGGTATGTAATCTTTGTCATGATTTCAGTATGATTAAAGAACCCCTTATTGCGGTTAAACTCTTTCTTTCCCAAAGTAAAATCTAATAAAAAGTACGTATAATTAAAATTAACTTTTGTCTATAATTTTGTAACAGTACCAAATTTATTTTCATATAAATTACTAAATATTTTACTTTCACTTAAACCATTTAACAACAGAAAGCACGTACATTCACACCTTATCAAGGGTTAAAACTACTTATATTTTTAGTTATATCATTCTTCTCCTTACTTCCAAACCTTACATTTCCTTCTTTTGAGAAGTTTTGAACAAACCTTTATATGTTAAAATTTTGCCAAACAACAAATCAGAATTAACATCAAATCAAATTCAACCTTGATAAAATCTTTTTTTAATATTAACATATACCCAAGACTCAATTATCCGGATTCGCATTTTCGGAGTTGTGAATTTACTATAATAAATATAAAATAATGAAATCAAATAATAATATAAATAATATAAATGATTATTTAATTTAAATCATAAATTGACAAGGGATATCTTATAGTCGAAAATATTTTTTCATTTGTATTAAATATATTATTTGCAGCAAAAGACTTAGATTATCATTTAATTGTTTAAAATTTTTAAATAGTACATATATTTTTATTCAACTACTCAATATTATACAAGTTATAGAAATTAAAAAAAAAAGATTTTCAAAATTCTGGGAATTGCCAGTTTTTATATTTTTTTAAAAAATATTTTTGGGAAGATTATTTCGATGCTTTCCCCCTTACCGTCTAGGATAATACAGTCTACTGTATTAAAAAAAACTTTTACAAAATGTTGTTTAAATCAATCATCTTTTTTCTTTGAGGACAACATAAACAAAGAGATTTTTTATTTTCATTAACTATTTTTGAAATAAAATTTTAATCGTTTCTATTTTGTATAATCTCAGCTTTATTATAAAAAATACATCTAAAAGATTTTTGTTTCTAAGAAATATAAATCTCACTACAAGTTGGCTTAGCTAAACTAAACAAAATAAATCTTTATTTTGATTTAAGAAACATCATATATTTTTCCAATTATTAGAAATTCATTTTTTTCCTAACTGAAATGAAAAGCAGTTTTGGCCTGAAAAACTGGTAGATAAATAATTGTTTAAGATAAACTTTTCTTGTGTAAATGAAAACTAGAATTTCACATGGAAAAAATTGTATTTGAAAAGGCTATGAAAGGTATCGAAATGAAATATTATATATGAAAACCCTACGAGTGATTTCGAATCTACAGTTAAAAAAATTCTGTATCTTTTTGTAGCATTTCAGATAATTTTTAAAAAAAGGACTTTAAAAAATAAAAAAATACTTTTTAATCATGTGATATTTCTATACTATTTATATAATAACCTTTTTTCAATTGAAAATTATCAAAATACCAAAAAATCAAAATTGTTTTGTTACAAACAGAATTCAATTTTGTAAAACTGGCACGGAGGCAGTTGAAACTGAAAAAGAAGAAAAAAACTACAAAAGTTCCGAAAATTTGTGTAAATAGGAAAAATCATTAAAATGTAGGTAAATAAAATTGTAAAAGTAAGCAAAACAGATTAAAATTCAACAAAAAACCATGCGGATTGTTTTAATTAAATTTATAGAAACTGGATAAAAACAAGAATCAAATTCAAATACCAGGTATGTGACGAAGGTTTTGATAATTTGATAATAAAAAGTTCCATTTTATAAAATTTCATATTTTCATCGTAAATCAAATATCAAGAGGATTTTATTTGAATTGATATGCATCAAAGTAATTAACTATCTGTCATATACAGCGTTTCCCAACCTGTGGGTCGCGATCCGAAAGTGGGTCGCCAAATCAGAAAATAAAAAAGTAAAAAATAAAAAAAAATTTTTAAATATTTAATTTTTTAAAATATTTATTAAACCCAGATCATCAACATAATTTAGCATTAAATTGTTATTTAAAATTGAAAATTATTTAAAACCAACAATGATAATAATTATTTTAAAAATATAAACATATATATTAAAATTTAATATATATGTTTATATTTTTAAAATAATTTTTATGCGACGTCAAAATCATAAATCTATGGTGTTTGTGGTTTGTGCACACTAGTAAAAAATTATAGCCCAAAGTCCTGAAAAACTATACTGCAATACAAATGACAAGACCATAATACATTATCATTCGCTAGGTGGCGGATACGTAGATAACGTCACCTGTGGCATGAAATTGGACCATGCTCCCCCAGACACCCTAATCATCCGTGGCTTGCTTTGCTCATTATGTTTCCCTAGGCGCAAATTTTATTGATAATGGGTCGCCAAAGATTTTTATTTGGGAAGTGGATCCCTGTTAGCCAAAGGTTGGGAAACGCTGATCTAAATTATTATTTATATTTTTTTAATTATTTATAATTAAAATAGTTTAATTATTTGATTAAATTTTTATTTAATTTTTAATTTTTCTTTGTTTTAATTATTTAATTTCTGTAAAATTAAACTAGTTCTATTCATTTATTTTTTTATAAATAACTATTAATATTATTTTTAGTTTTGTCATATAATGCTTCCTTTAATAAGTTTTTTTCAGCCTTTTATAAATTTTTAATAAATTCTTTATTTTGTATTAATTTTTTATTTTGCATGCCTGAAAATTTAATTATTACCATAAAAAACCTATTGTTATTAACAAAGAAAATTAAACAATACATTGTATTTGACAACTTTGATAATGTAGAAATTCACAGAAACAGACCATCAATGGGAATAACAGACATTGCGGATGAAATGTAACTTTTTCATTTTTAATTTAATTAATTATGTAGAATGTAAAACCGTTTTTTCTTTAAGTAGTAAGATGTATCATAACTAGCTCACCCCCTCCTCCCTCCCCACCTTTTTAAGAAAATTTTAATTAATTTTGACATTTATTTAATTGAAGTTCGGTTGGTTTTTTAAATTTGTTTAATAAAATTTTGCGTGATCTTTAAAATATATTTAAATAAACCTTGGCACAATATTTATTAACTGATTAATTATTTAATTATTTTTTGTATACTTTAAATATCATAATTATATTACACAACTATTGAATAAAATCTTCTTTTTTAAATTGTACTAAATTTGGGTTAATAACTCGATTATATTTGTAGCATTGTGCAATAATAAATATTTACCTAAATAATACTACTTCCGTTCCACAATAGTTGTCACATTTGATGCATACATTTTGTTCCATAATACTTGTCACATTTGATCAAAGTTTTATAGCTATAGCTTCGCTTGTGTTAGACCGATTTTCAAAGGTAATAGCTTGTTGAAAAGGGTTACTCAAGACTTTCTAACAAGGATGGGCACTTAAAAACAGTTGATCAATTGGTGAATAAAAATTTTTGAGTCAGAAATAAGTTCTTTATTGATTTTATAGTAGTAAAATTTGTTTCAGTTATTCAATATTTAAAAAAAATTTGTATTCTTCGGCAATAAATTTTAAATTTATGAGGAGTCAACTTTCTCTTCGAAGTTTTTATTTATTTATATGAGTAATCTTATAAAAGTTGTTTCCGTTTGATATCATGATATTTTCCATACATGTTTGTAGTGTTAAGAATAAACTATCAAATGTGTATTCGGAGGTTGAGGTTTCAATTGCAGACTCCAACCTTTTTTTACAAGTTCTTGTAAAGCAGAATCATTATTTGTTAATTGAGGCTTGGCATTGTCTTGCTGTATGTAAACAGTACGTGATTTTTCACTTTTTGGAAATTTTTCGCATATAGCTGGTAAAACATTTTTAATCATCATATTTCGAATTTCTTCTTTGCAGATCTGTTCCATAACTTTCGTTGTCGGATTTCCCTTTAGACGATTTTTAGAGTTCCTTTTGGCATTTTCTTTTAAAGTGAGTTGCCAGATTCCAATTTTTCCATCGAAATATTCGTTTTTAGATGAATCCAATCTTGATCTTGCCACCGCTGTCATAAACATTACTTTAGTGATAAACCTTTTACTTTTGCATTGTCTGTGAGGTACTAACTCATCTAAAGAAACATAAAAAGATTTTGATGTCTTTGTGATATAAAACCATTTTTCATCTATATGAACAACATCCATCATTTCAGAAAAAAACCATTAGGTTGAACATGTTGTAAACAAAACTGAGCTCTTTCGATTTTGTTATAGTCAGTTAAGCTTGGTTTAATAGAAGATGAAACACGCTTAAACACATTCCATTTCTTTAAAATTCTATGCAAAGCCGTTCTTGGTACATTCACTGCATTTGATAAGCTTCTTAGTGTTCTTCTTTGATTTAAAGGAATATCTTTAATTTTTTTCTAATTGTTGAGATAAGTCTTTCTTTTTTGATCCACAACGTCCACGCTTTCTGGATTTCACAGTGAAAACTTCATTTCCGTTTTCTTTAGATTGCCGTGGTCGCTTCCACAAACGAGATATTGTTCTACGATGCACCTTAAAATTTGCTGCTGCTTCATTTATAGCTCCATGATTGAGTTGTTATCTTTGTAACGCATTAATAAAAATTTAAGAATACTCTCGCTCTGATTTTGATTGAGTTCCTTGTGTGTTCAATTATCATCCATTTTTAGTAAAAATGGGTTTAAAAAACTCTTAAAATAAAAATACGAGTAACGCAAAAGAGAGCTGATCTTAACAGTAAACACGAATTTATTGTCAAAAACTTGACATTTGACAGATCACACTCAGTGTTCCTTCTGAGCATGCGCGTTTACGCGCGCACAAATTTTAAACAGGGCACATTCACACTGTAAGACGAAATGTGACAAGTAATGTAGAACAAAAAAAGTACATTGTTGTGAGTAATTATTAATTTAATTTAATTTTTTAACTAAATAGTATATTATAAAATTCATATATTATATTCACATAATAAATAACTAAGATATTGTCTGATTTATTAAATTTTATTAAACAAAAATACAATTTTATCAAAAATTATTCTCGTTTTGTTTTAATCTTGTCATCATAATGTCCATATGCTTGACTTTTATTCTTCTCGATCCAGTTTCTTTTATCACCTTTATCTATAATCAATTTTTATCTAGTTATTGGTAAATCTTAAAAGTGCCTTGAGTTCAATTAATTTTTTATCCAATATTTTTAGGCGGAGAGCATTTTCTTTTAAAGATCAATTTGTTATTACATAGTTGTAGGTTGTAAGTAGTTGGTTGACTTTTTAGATTTTGATAACATAGTGTATGTGATGAAGAATATTTTGTATTTAATTGCTATTATTTTTATGTGTTGTTAGTTGATTGTTGGTACTTGGTTTCTAATTGTAAGTACTTGGTAGCAGGTATCTGGTTGTAAGTATCTAGTTGTATTTGTCAATTTCTCGATGAGTTTTGATGGTGATTGTTAGTATCTAGTTGAGTGTTACCAATACCCTTACGACCAGTACTCTTACGGCAAATATCCTTACAACTAGTACCCTTATGACCATTACCCTTAAGGGGTAAAAACATCCTGTCGGATAAACTCCGAGTATATATAATAAAATGAATCAACAATAATTATTCATTTAACGCGATTTTTACTTTACAATAATAAGTCAGTAGTAATCAAGTAAAAGAAGAATGTTTTGTAAATTAGAATTCTATTGTCTTTCATTGTAATTTTATTTAAATTATTTTGAATTCCACGGGGTGTTTTAAAGTAGTTGAGTTGACAATTATTTATTTTTGATGAAAATCAAACATTTTTGTTAAATTTAGACATTTTGAAAAGGTTTTTCTACTGATTGTAATTAAAATTATTAGAGAAGCTGTATAAAAAATTGATTTAAAAAAACATTTCATAAAATACAATGAAGAATATTTAGTTGATTATAAGTAGTTAGTTGTAAGTATCTGGTTGTTTAAGAGTTAGATAGTATGTGGTATCATGTTGTAAGTATTTGGTACTTATTTGTTAGCACCTAGTTAAAAATATTTAGTATCTGGTTGTTGGTAACTGATTGTTGAATTATTATTATTATTATTATTATTATTATTATTATTATTATTATTATTATTATTATTATTATTATTATTATTATTATTATTATTATTATTATTATTATTATTATTATTATTATTATTATTATTATTATTATTATTATTATTATTATTATTACTATTATTATTATTACTTTTATCAATATTATTATTATTATTATAATTATTTTTATTAATATTAATATTATTTTTATTATTATTTTTTATTATTATAATTATTATTATTATTTTTATCATTATTATTTTTATTTTTATTAATATTATTATTACTATTATTTTTATTATCATTGAAATTTGTATCTAAATTTGCCTTTGAAAATTATTTCATTAAAATTTCCAATTAAATTTGTCTTTGAAAATTAAAAATTGACTTTAAAAACTTTCATTTAAATTTGACTTTAAAAATATTTCATTAAAATTTCCATTAAAAATTAACTTAAAAAATTATTTCATAAAAATTTCAATTAAAATTTGACTTTAAAAATTATTTCATAAAAATTTTCATTTTACATTTTTATTTCTCAAACACTGACTATTATTCTAACTTTTTGTTAATAAATTTGAAAATCTTACGTTAATTTATTTATTACATTACTTTAATTTACTTATTTAACTTTAATTAAAAATTTTGAACCTATAATTTACTTAATTATTTTTAATTTACCTATTTATCCTTGTATTACTTAATTTAACATTTTACACCATAATTTACTTAACAACCAAATATAACCCTTATTTACATATTTAACCAATAATTTCATGTGGTCGTTGATAAATTCACAGAGATTTGCATCTAAAATTAACATTGAAAAATATTTCATAAAAATTTCCACTAAAAATTGACTAAAAAAGTATTTCATAAAAAATTTCATTAAAAAATTTCAATTCTCAAACACCTACGATTATTCCAACTTTTTGTTAATAAATTTAAAAATCTTACTTTTAATTTACTTATTACATTACATTAATTTACTTTTATTTAAAAATTATTACTTTAATTTACTTTAATTTAAAAATATTACTTTAACTTTAATATTTTAGACCATTGATTACTTAATTTTAAAATTTAAACATTAATTAACTTTAATTTAATTTTTTAGAACCTTAATTTACTATAATTCAAAAATTTTAGACCATTGATTACTTTAATTAACTTATTTAGACCATAATTTACTTTAATTTAAAATTTGAACTTTAATTTACTTATTTGATCCAATTCATTACCTTAATTTAAACTTTTTGACTATTGATTACTTAATTTTTAATTTTGAACATTAATTTACTTATTTGAACCCATTTTTTTAACCCACTTTAATTCAAAAATCTGAGCCCTTAATTAACTTTAATTTAATTTTTAAACCATAATTTACTATAATTCAAAAATCTGAGACCAATAATTTACTGTAATTCAATTTTTGGACCCATAATTTACTGTATTTCCAAAATTTACCACGCATTTTTATTGAAAATATCCTGAGACCTTAAATTACTATGGCTATTTTTAGTGATATTCGGATTTTGTATTGAAATTCCCAGGACCTAGGAGACCCACCTTAATTTACTTTGAAAATTCTATGCTTTTTTGTATTGAAAATATCCTGAGACCTTAAGTTACCACTGTTTTTTAGTGTAGACCACCTTTTTGTATTGAAAATCCCAGGACCAAGGAGACCCACCCAAATAATACTGACTTATCCTTGACTTTTTGTATTGAAAATATCCTGAGACCTTAAATTACCATGCTTTTTTATTGAAGACCACTTTTTTCTATTGAAAATATCCTGAGACCTTAAATTACCATGCATTTTTAGTGATAGACTGATTTTGTATTGAATATCTCAGGACCAAGGAGACCCACCTTAATTTACTTTAATTCAAAAATTTGAACCTTAATTAATTTATTTAGACCATTATTTACTTTAATTCAAAATTCTGAGCCCACAATTTACTGTAATTTAAAATTTTAGACCATAATTTACTGTAATTGAAAAATCTGAGCCCATAATTTACTTTAATTTAATTTTTTGGACCATAATTTACAGTAATTCAAAAATTTACCACGCTCTTTTAGTGTAGACCACCTTTTTCTATTGAAAACTACCTTTTTGTATTGAAAATCCCAGGACCAAGGAGACCCCCTCACTATAGTCTGAATAAATCCATGCTTTTTAACGAGGACCTGTTTTTCTATTGAAATTCTCAGGTTCCCTCGAAACCCCATCAATATAGTCTGAAAAAATATTTTTGTATTGAAAATCCTAGAAAAAAAAGTGTGGCTTACAACAGCAATTATCTAATCAAAAAAGCAAAAAATGTAAGTTGCAGCAAAAAAATTACCACAGCAGCAGGGGGGTCATTGGTGCGATGGGCTCCTAACTACCTACTTTATAGGCCTTTTTTTGTATTGAAAATTTTATTTTGTATAGGAAATCCCAGAAAAAATATGAGTAGCCCCCTGCAACAATTACATAATCAAAAAAGCAAAAACAAACGAGTTGCAACAATTTTTTTTCTAGGGGGTGGGGGGTAATTGTTGCATGGGGCTACTAACTACCTACAACTATATTTAATTAAAATTAATATAATATCTAACCACCCTTATGAAATTTACAAACACTAATATATTCTTTGATAAATCTTTTATTTTTTGTCATTAATATTTGGTTTTTATAATTTTATTTATTTGTTTTTAAATTATATTTATAATTATATAACTTGCAGTTACGTATTTTAACAAACACAGTTTTCACAATATTTATAAATATTTATAATGTTATTTTTAACTAAATATTTTCCTCAATGTATCGAAAGCGTTTGTTTTAACGAATTGGTACATTGCCATTGAAAATATTTCACATTTTCTTTAATCAACGGTAAACCGTTCCGCCTATTAATGATTTGAGTCAATAATATAAATATATAAACACTTTCAATTTAATTTCTATTCAAAATTATTATCAAAAATTTATTATTACTAATTCACACAATGTCATAATATAATAATAATAATAATAATAATAATAATAATAATAATAATAATAATATTATTATTATTATTATTATTATTATTATTATTATTATTATTATTATTATTATTATTATTATTATTATTATTATTATTATTATTATTATTATTATTATTATTATTATTATTATTATTATTATTATTATAATTATTATTATTTTTACTATTATTATTATTATTATTAATACTGTCAATCTCCAAAGACAGAATATTGGGAGGAACATAATGTGTTTTTAGTGAGTGAATAATACCTTGATCACAGGGTTGTATTTTTGCGGTGGTGTCGTGATGACCTTGAAAGTACGCTGGAGTCCTTACTAAATACTACTTAAAACCATGCACACACTAAGAGTCATTGATTTCGTTATAAAGACAAAATTAAAACTAAAATTTTCGGTTGGTTAAAGGAATATTGTCGTTAAGAGGGAGGAATATATGGGGATTTCAGTCTTTGCTCGTGACCAAAATATATTTTTTCTTTAAATAGAGGTTTGACTGTAATTTCAATAAAATAATGATAATTAAAAATATCCCAATAATAATAAAAAATTAAATTAAAATAATGAAATATTTTTAAAAAGACTACTATAATTTAATTTTTTTTATTTAGATTTTAAATATTGTCTCGATTCTATTTATAATCATGTCAATATTAGTCCTTTGCTTGGGAACCGTATCTGATTTGCGAGTCTCTAGAAGCAGTAAACCTATAAATGTCTCGTATTCTCATGGAAAGCCAATCAAAGACTTTTTAGAGGCAACTATACCAAAACCAATTCTTGTATATTTTGATCTAGTTTGTATAACATATTTTACAATTGAATTTTTGGCTCGAGTTATTTTTGCTCCACGAAAATGGGACTTCTTTTATAGATTTCTGACGTTTTTAGATGTAACTGCTATTTTATCTGGTTTTATCAGAATCGGAATTCAATTATCTAATACACCAACAATATCAGCAAGTTTGGAACAATTACTGAATTTGCCATCACTATTAAGAATTCTCAAAGTCGCTAGACATTTGAGTGGTTTGAAAATCCTGCTTCATACCATAAAAGCCAGTGCTAAAGAACTTCTATTACTATTCACAGTTTTCAGTATTTTTGTTATTATAATGGGATTTTTAGCATTTATAAGTGAAGTTACTCTTGAACAAAGTACAAATAACTTTTACAATATTCCTATCAGTCTTTGGTGGGCAATGATCACGATGACTACGGTAGGGTATGGTGATATAGTGCCAGTGTCAGTTCTTGGATATATGGTTGGTTCGATAACTGCTGCGTTTGGTGTTTTAGTCATAGCTCTTCCTGTACCTATCATTGTAAATAATTTCGCTCTTTTCTACAGTCATGCACAAGCCAGATTAAAACAACCGAAACGTCACAAAAGGACCCTTGTTGGAGCCCACGATTGGTTGAAACAATCACAATTGAATCAATCACCTCCGAATCAGATTAAAAATCATGTTCAAACAAAAAAAGTAGAATCAATCAGTATTACTGATGAATCAGCCACTATACAGAAATTTCCAGTTTTGAAAAGATCGGCTGATTCCAAATCTGTTAATCAAATCAAACAGAAAAAGAGTGAACCTTCCTTATTTGAATCATTGAAGGATACACAGTCTATTGGATCAAACAGCAGTGATGGGGATTATAAAACCGAAGGTGATTATTTATTCCTATTTCAAACTTAATTAATAATCTAAATATAATTAAGATTTTGAATTAGCATTTAAAAACTATGGGCACTAATTAATTATTTTAATTATTAATTATTTGAAAGTACATGTAATTAAATATTAATGTATGTGAAATATATTTTTAATAATTTTTAATATTTTATCTTTAATATACAATCTAATTAATTTTTCGTTGTACAGCAAACAAAGATCCTGCCCTAAATTTTCTAGAATACAAAAACACGACGCGAATAAAAAATAAATTTAAAAAAAACTTTAATTGATTTCAAATATAAATCAGGACGTGTTTCAAACCTTGTAGGAAGTTCCAATTCCATATACATATTACTCTTGTCTTTAAAATTATTTTTATATTTTTATATATAAATGTTTATTTATAAAATTATAAAATATGAGTTGTTACTTATTTTTAGAAATAAAAAAAAATTTAAAAATGTTAAAAGTTATGTTTTTGAACTTTTTCCATAATTATAATAGAAAAAATATTTTTAAAATTGTGTGTGAGGAATACTAAAATGTCTGTCTAACTTTGAAAAAGTCAGTGCGCAGTTTAGAGGAAACTTTGCATATATAAAATTTTACTTTTATTTTTATATTTATTTATTTAATTATATTTATTTGGTCTCCATTTCTAATCTATTGTCGATTTTAAATACGAATTAGCAAAAATTGTATTTTAACACGTTAATTTAATTTTAATTTTACAAAATAATTAAACATTTGGATAATTCAGAAAATATTCAATCTGCAAGAATTTTAAACAATTTTGAAGTGGGATCTGAAAATTAATGTCGGCATTGATCTTAACAGATATTTTTGGGCACTCACATATATTAAAATTAAGAGAAAAGGATAAAAATATTCTAGTTGACTATGTTGAAAACCTAAATTCTAAAAATGTCCATAAGTGGGATGAGCTGGTTATAAGTCTAGGTTAGATTAAAATGAGGGTCCAATTGCAACCTGTCCATTAAGTATTTCTCTAATAATTTGCTTTGATTGTGGAATAGGCTGATGCCAACTGGTCTTTCTGTAGAGGTAATGTCGCTCGGGAATAGGTTCATCAGTTTCAGGATGAAGATCAATAAACTTTGAATGCATGCTTGCTAAGGCCGTCAAACATAGCGATCCCCAATATAACCGAAATTACATTGAACCATCTTTTCAAAGAATCCAAACAAATTGACTGACAAATCTTATATTAGGGATGGTTTTTTGTTTGATCCAAAGTAGATAACTTATTAATTCTATATGAACCGATGAGGTAAAATAGCTGTTTCCTGCCATAATTAACAAAATGATTAATGGCATATAAACGGAATTGTCAGATGAATAATTATGAATGAGCTTTAATAAAGACAGAATTATATCTTGAAATTGCTCCAGCCATACCACATAAGCTCGAAACTTCAAGTTTTCATGGATCTATAGATAAAGTAACAATGCGAAATGTTTCTGATCGAAACTTGAACAAGTAACTTGAAGCAATTTAGTAAATAAAACTACTAAGAAAGAATCGATTAAAATTTCTTTGACCTACAATGGATCTAATGTATTTTCGACTAATGGATCACGGAGAGAAAATAATGCTTTTCTGTAGTATTAGAAACTGCTAAAACATCTTCTAAATTATTTTTAAATCAGGTTCAAAAGTTAACGTCATAATTCCAAGTATTTATTTAATGAAATATTGTATAATTTTCAAACAAATTTTCAGTCTCGAATAAAATATTTTCAAAACCATTTATTAAAATTTCGATATTTAAAATATATTAATTTAAAAATTATTTACTAATAAAACTTCTTTATTTAAAATTTAGCTTTAACAAAATCACTTTTCAATTTAAAAATTATTTTAAAATTTATTTTAATAGTCCATTATTTATCATTTAAAATTATCCTAATAAATCATTGATATATTTAATTCTCAGCTGAAAATACCTCACATGTAGCATTCACTATACTTAGAATTCAGGCATAATTTTAAAATCCAAAATATGTATTCGGAAAAAAGACAATAACGATGAAAACTGAAATCTAAAACTCGAATAGATGCAAAGAAAATTTTGGAAATTTACTCTGCAGGTAAATGTTTTACAAAACTTCACAAAAGAAGCATATATTTCACAAAATGTCATCAGTTATCAAAAACTTAAGTTCAAAGACAAATTCAAATTACCATATATTTAAAACAAACTTTTATAATTTATATTATAATAATATATGCGAAATATATGCGAAATATTTCTGATGTAATATAAGAACTTAGCATTTTAAAAATCTTGATTTCTAAATACTTTACACCATTTCTTCTCAAAGTTATGGTCCGCGGACCGGCACTGGTTCATGAAGCATACGTTGTTGGTTCACTCCATGGGTCAAGAAACTGGTCAAGAAGTTAGCCTAATATACAATTGGCCAAGCATGTATTTATATACATTTCATGAAATATTTAAGGTCATATAAAAAGAAAAATAAATAATAAAATTGGCAGTAGTCTGTAATGCAATCCGTCAATCTGAAACGTATGGAATATATTACTATACAAATCCCTTTGCGATGATTTTGATTTTTTATCAAATAACCAAAATCAATTTGAACTGTCAAGAGAATCAATGAGGGAATCAAAGCCTAAAATGATCAGAAACATTAGACTTAGTATTTCATTATTTCACAAATTTCTCAAAAAATATTAAAATTTGGATCTTTTAAATATCGGCCAAATTTCCAAATATATAAATAACACACATATACATTTAAAATAATCCATCTACTAATTTTCATCTAAACTCAAATGCTTTCGTTGATTTAACTGAATTTTTCTCAAATCGTGCAATATTAATTTAAACAGCTTATACTCATAAATGCTTGTCAAAATTCCATAATTTCTATTCATTTAAACATATGCAGTTAGATTAAGGTGACCAGACGTCCCGCTTTTGGCGGGACAGTCCTGATTTTTCACGATTTATCCCGCGTCCCGCAACGTTTTTCAAAAGTCCCGACTTTTAGAATTAAGTTAAATTTTATATTTATGAAAATCATTGTTTTGCATTCTAAGAATCCTACGGACTACCAAGACTAACATATTGGTTTTTTTACCCAGTTACATTGTATTTGTTTCTCAGATGATACACTTTGTGTTCGTACTGCGTGCTAGGAAGCTAATTAAACAAATAAATATTACAAATCCGCTACTTACCATAGAAAATTAAGATAAGTAATTTATTTATATATTTCATAAATACATAAATTTTCTTAAACTTAGCTTAAAATACTCGCAGTCTTCAATTTTATATTGATAACAAAAAGTATATCACTGACTCTAATCTTAAAAGAAATTTTAGAAAGAAATATAAAAATAAAATTTTTACAATATTTTAAAAAATGACAACAATCTACTGAAACAAATGAACTCAAATAAAAAATATGTCAAAGAATAAAATATTATACAATTTTTTATATTTATAAATTGTACTTATGTTAAAAATCAAAAAATATTACCATATTATTTTTATTCTATATGAAAATTTTGTTGATATCCCCGCATTGTCCCGCATTGCCCATTTAAAAATCTGGTCACCTTAAGCTAGATACAGTTCACAGCTGATGAATTAAATGCGTTACAAAAAACTGTGAGCAATTTCACTTAATATAGTTAATAGTTAAGTGATCAGTCATTATAATATTAGGAAATGCATGAAAAAAAATATTTATTTTTGGAAATGTTTTTATATTATTAGTAATCAAATAAACTTTCAAAATTTTATGCTGATGTCATAACTTCCTTTTCCAATGGAGAAAAGGGAAGTAATATATTTGCAATCTGACGTCAATTGTACTTAGATTACTATTTTTATGTGGGTACTCAATCATTTTTCCCATGAATATAACAAACTAAAATAGGTTGCGAGAAATTTCAAAAAATTATATTTTTTAAAAATCAATATTTTTTAAATTTAATTGTGTATGCTGTTTAGTAAAAATGCATTTATAAAATCCAACATTTTTATTTAAGTTTTAGATAATTTAAATTAGTTGAACATTTCATTCGATTATTAATTAAAGACTTCAAAGATATCAATGTTCTGGACCAAATAAGATTCCAATTTTGTACAAATATTTCCATTAAATTTCTGATTTACTAGGGCCCCGCTAAAACTATCATATTCAATAATTTAGCCATCTTAATATTATTTTGATGCATATTAAATCTTTTGATTCAATGATTCTAGAACCAAAATAAATATATATGTAAGATGATATAATAATTTCCAACGAATTACTTACATAACCAGGTCACTAGACCTTGATATCTATTGAATGATGCGGGAATGCTTGTATAACTAAATTAAGTATGTATGTTTGTCTTCTGTGTCAACAGTATCACTTAAACTAATAATTCTCCCTTTTGTAGATTACGCAATTCAATGTACTATAAATAGTATAACGATTGTGTGTTCCGTTTAGATTTTTGAAGTGAATAAAGATTGCTGTGAAACTATGTCTTCTTCTAACAATATATATATATATATTCCTCTAAATACTTGCTTTTAGCCTTCTTTCACTTTTTTATAAATGTATAATAATCATTGTTTGTAAAAATAATGCAAAATCCTTATGATCTGACTAACTACTAAAAGTTTTGTTTTTTTCTCAACTATTTTTGTTTTGTAAGAGTTAATTTCAATAACTTTCCTATTGTTTCACGTTGTTGATGAAAAGTAACATTGATACTCTTTGTGAAGTTTCATTTTTTGGCTTTATTTAATCTTTGAATATTAGTTTCCGTTTGTAATCCAACCAATAAGATCCATTCTACACACGGTAAATTTTATAAGTTATAAAAATAAAAAAAAAGTTATAAAAGTTTCAGTCTGAAACTAATTATGTAAACGATTATGTAAACGATATGCGTGTGAATAAGCTTCTTGTAATAAATAAAATTTATCATTTTTTAATCAGCAAACAATTTTTTCAACATCTAAAAATTATACAAATTTTTTAATTTCAAAAATAAATTAATTCTTAAAATCTCATATAATGAAAACTGATTAAACTAATTACAGTTGTTTAAATCAAGAAGTAACTGAAATCGATTAAAACAAAAATAAATCATATATCGCTAATTAGTTAGATAATGAATAAAATATTGATTGAAAATTTTCCTATTTTGAACAGATTTATTGAAAATCAATAAATTTTATCGGTCACATTAATCTTAATGTGAAAAATTTCCTAAAGAAATGAAACAATCATTTCTTCTTAGTTGACCAAAATTAATAATTTATTAAATTTCTGTCAATTAATATTTTAAGAATGTGAATTTTGTTTTATCATTTCAGCTTGATTTGAGATCCAATAATTGAAAAATGTACATTATATACTACATAAATTGAATGGCATAAAATTCGATTTTTTTTCCTAGAATTTCAGTAAAATATTTAATTAGATTTTTCATCACAGATTGTTGAACCAGAATCTGAATTATAGATATTGATTTTTCTATAAAAATTGAAAATAATATTTTTACTGATATTATAATAATATCAGATATTGATTTTCTATTAATGTCGACCAATATTATTTATTAATAATATATTGATATATGATATTGATTTTCTGTAAACATAAAAAAATATAATTTATTAATATCGTAATAATATTGGATAATGATTTTACTATTAATTTAGAAAAAATACTATTTATTAATATTATATTAAAATTAGGGAATAACCGAATTTGTTTTTACTGTCGATTCCGGATTCTGTATTTCTAAATTCTATGTTTCAGATTCCGGATACGATCTGAATAGTTGGAAATCGAAACAATTTACTTTCTTATATGTTTCTAAGTTTTTGAAAATCACATTGAAGATAATCAATAATAAATATAACAGTTGCAATTATTTTTATCTTACACTCATCAGAATCATGTCCAGAAGAATCAGTGTATTATTCAAAGCTGGTTGTACAATCCAAATCTGCCATTGGATGCTTAATTTAAATAGCTAAAAAAATTCGTCCGATTTTGACAATTCGGATCGGTAATCCGCGGCGACGCCAATTTCGAATAGTTAGTTGAGGTCACTATCCTGTGCGGTTCGGATTTCAGGTCGGACTTCAGTTATCCCCTAATTAAAATATCAGATATTTATTTTTCTATTAATACCGAAAAAATAATATTTATTAATATAATATTAATATCCGAAGCAGGCCCGGTTCCAGTCATTTGGCGGCCCTAGGCAGTGCAACATTTTGGCTATTCTACCCATATATGATATATCAATATCACCATGTCAATGACTTTGAGGAAAACTTATTTTCTTTTTTTTCGAGTTTTTTATATAAGTATTACATATAAAATATTATTTTTGCATCAATATTTTATCAATCCATATTTTACTTAGTTTATCAGATAGTTTTTCATAATATACTATCGTAAAACGAATGATTAAAAATTATATGTCGATTAAGCTGAAAATAATTAAAAATATTTTTAAAACGACGCTAAATTATTTTTTTTTAATTTAAAAAAATATTTTTTAGATGCTTATTTAAATTATTTTTCAAATTTGGCGGCCTAGTTTGCCTAACGGAAGAACCGGGCCTGATTCAGAATGGTTCCATTACTAATGGTATTTCGCAGAGATAAATATATTTAGTATTAATTTGTAATTATAATTCATTTCAACTGTAATCATTTTCTAATTCGAATTTTATGAGGAAAGTCTAGTTTAAAAAATTTAAAATCATTTCAAAATATAAAATGATATTCTCCAAAATTAGTGGTTGTACATTCTCCACAAAACATTGTTTCCAAACCTTCTCAGATGTTCCTAGTCACTTGGACAGCGGTATCGCCAAGTTTAAATTTATAAAGAAAAAACCTCATAAATCGGATTTATTCATATCAATCTGTAACAATTTTAAACAGTAAAAAATAAAATTACAACTGCAAAATATATGGTAAGAATCAATATTCTCCAAACTTTTTAAATGAGCTATAAAACAAGCATTATAATGCTTAATTTAGTTTAATTTGAATTAAAAATGTAAAATAAAGTCTTCATAGTCAAAGTTTCAAAAATTCGTCACATTTACTCTTTATAACTTCTGAAAAAAACACCGAATTTGGGAGTATCAGAAATATCAGTCATATTTGCGAAAATATACCTAAGTCAGCGATAATTTGATAAATTCCATATTGAAAATCTTATTTTCTGGAGCCTTTCAAAAGATATTGACAATGTATTATTCAAAATCCGGTAAAGTGAAATTCGAAAGAGAGAAAGACAATCAAAGCCTTTTTCTCCAGATTGATCATAATATCTTTGCATTTTGTGTACAGAACTAGAAAGTAGTCTATAGCATAAATTGTCATTAAAATTTAAAAAGTAAGTTTAAAATAGTTTTTAAAAATTTAAAAAAAAATAAACCATGGCAAACCCTTTGAGATCCAGAAATCGGTATTATTTTCGCAAAATATAACGAGATACAATACACTGGGAATATATAGAACCATGTCTAATATATACATTTGAATTCTGCCTTCAACAACTTGACTGATTATATGCCGTAAAGTCAATTATAGAAAATACCATGCCAAATATCAAAAAAGAATTCAAACAAAATATCTTAGATATTCCATTCATTTTATTATCATTTGGAAAGAATTCAAATAAGATAATACTATCAAACATGACATTTTGAAATTTGCCTCCACAGAGGTCATTGAGTTCTTTAAGTATTGGGTTGAGAATTAAGGTCAAAAAAGCATTGTGAATAAAAAGAAAAAATTCATTATAGATTTAATTTCATTAAAACATATGATTTTTTTGGATAAAATAAATTAATTTGATAAAAAAAATTCAAGCTCTTTGTTCATTGAATCCTAATTTTTTATGCCGGTGATGAGCAACCGGCCGAACATTTTTTTTGTAATTTTATAAATTTAACATAATTTAAGATAAGAAATTTCTAAAATAAAACATATTAATACACATATTTCTTTAACCATTTTTTACAAAATAGAATAGTAAAATATCAAAAAACAAATTGAAATTGTTGAGGGTTTGAAATCGTTCTTAAAAATGATGTATTATGTGACTCATATGAACTATAAAGAAAATATTTTCCAAAGGCCCTGAAAATATAAAGAGAAAGGGAAGATGTTTAAAAAGTCAATATTAATGTTAAAAAATTACATAAATATTGTTATCGAACTAAATTGAAAACATTAACTAAAAACAAAAAAAAAATCGAAATTACTTCCATCATCGGATTTCAAGCATTTCCATAATGCCGATTGTTAAATCGGTGAATATCAAAGAATATAAAAGAAATTGCAACAAAAGTCAGTAGCCGGTAAATATTTTAACAAACTTAATGAATAAAATTACAGCTTAAGATTTTTATGAATAAGTGAAAGAAGTGTACACCTAAATCCAGAGTATAAAAGTTTCTATAATCTAAAAAATAATCGATAAAATTATACTATAGGAGCACACAAACTTACCTGTGTGCAAAGATTTAATGTTCCGATTGCTAAACGTTTTATTATAAGAATTGAGAAAGTGACAGAAAAATAATTAAATAACACACATAATATAAAATACACGCAAATTTAATATAGCTTTTTTTATTCCGAAAGTAAAAAGTAATTAACATACTATTAACATATCATTAATTTTAAATTATTATAATTCATGGCAGAAAAAATTTTGGATTTTCAATCGGACAACTCTACTTTGAGTTTTCGATAAAAGGACGACAAGACATCGTAAAATCTAACAGAACTGAAAGCCGCTGTGTACTTGTTGGCATGTACCGCATACAATAACTAATTGCAATTTATTGACATTTTTGGAATTCAATGCAAATATTTTGTGTAGTAAATTTGGTGTCAATAAATAAATAATTTTTTATGCTTTCATTTATTTGATACCAAAAAACACGAGTGGAGTCAAAATAAAAATCAATAATGATTTTAGTTATTAATTCAAATTAAGACCCAACCAAACTTAAATAATTTTTGATAAAAATGTGTTTGTGTTAATTAATTATTTAAATAATATTCCGTATTTTGGTCTGAAGTAATAAATTTTTAAAATTTATATTCACTTTTATAAGAACTTCATTCGATTTTTACCTCTGATTTCTTTTTAATAAATACAATATTCACTTATATAAAATAATAATCTTGAATACTAAAATGTTTTCTAATCTTACAGCTTAAGTAAGAAAAGTGAAGGTATAAAATCGTGTATTCCAAGCCAATGAGAAATATTTTTTTATCTTTGGTNAAATTCTGCTATTTCAAAGAGCAATTACAAAAAAATAAAGTAAAAGTACTTCAAAACTGTCTTGGTCAACAAGCATATATTTCAACTATTGCCATACGTTGTAGCTGCGTTGTTTCTGAACAAAATAGCATAGAAATTAAATCTCTTCATTACAAAACTTCATTTCTCGGTAAAATTAAAAAAAAACAATTTACTTTATTTTTTATTAATTATTTTTATAAGCAAACCTAGAAAACTAATTTACCACTAAAACTTATTTTCAAAAATACATAACAACTATGTAATTTGATTAATATTATGATTCTAAGTATATAGAAAATAACCTGGGCCCCTCAAATATGACACAATTGAGAATTATTTTTAAATTTATTTCTTTTTCTAAAAAATGTTGCCCCTCACTTTTTTGTGTAATTAAAATTTCTAATATATTTGCTTAAATTTAATTATCCTCATATTATAATTGCATGTTAAAAATGTTATATTGTTTCAAAATTTTAAAAAATATATCCAAAATTATTTTCCATTGAAAGAAAAATTGTATTTGTTTTATTATGTTTCAAAATGTTTTAAATTTGATTTAAAATATTTCGTAAATAAATGCTGTGATAATAAACTTATTAAAGTTATTCAAAAAAAGCAAATGCAAATTAAGTGCACAAAAAAGTGCAAAACTAATTAAAAATATATTAAAATTCAAAATTAATATTTTGCTGGGGAAAAAGTATAAGCAGGTAGGAAATAAAAAAAATAAATATGAATATAATAATTTGGGGTCCTATAGGCTGTGGTATTTAAGAAATACAAACTAATTAATTTATGAATTAATAAACAAAATCACTGAGCCAGTAATTAAAATTATTTTTTTATTTTATTTAGATTTTTCGGCTCCTTGAGAACCGATAATTTAATTTCTAAATTATTAATGAAAAGCGATCCCTATAATATGAAAAAAAAACACATTGTCGAATTGACATAAATTGCAGTCAAAAGGAATATATAAAAATCAAGAATTAGATAAACGGCATTCAGAGTAGCATTTTCATTAGTGGCTAAATCAGATTAGTTCAGTTTGAGGTTTCTCTTAGCCTCACCTGTCTCAAGTATTAAACGAAAGATTTTCATTTTTTCAGTGCAAATTGGAAAAATTCTGATATTCTAAAGAAAATAAAAATTATTATGACGAGTTTCGTATTTTTACTGAGAACACTTTTTTACCAAATAATAATAATAATAATAATAATAATAATAATAATAATAATAATAATAATAATAATAATAATAATAATAATAATAATAATAATAATAATAATAATAATAATAATAATAATAATTCAACAAATGTATATAGTAAACGAGTAATAAAATTATATATATATATATATATTTATACTAATTTTTCATACATAAATATAGAAATATTTTTATTAAAATTTATTCAAAATTTATAAGCGCTATAATTTATTTATTTAATTCAGATAATATAAATGCGTTGTTATTTACAATAGTCTGACTGATAGCCTAACCGATGATCATTATAATACAATAATTCAATTAATTCTTAATCACAAAAATAATTATTTAGTTCGACTGAATAAATAAACCGTTATATATCAAAATAATAATTCAATTAATTCCAGCCAATTTTAAGTTAAACAATTCAATTAATTGTATTATAACTATCATTTGTTAAATAATTTTCAATGAAATTATAATTTTTTCATTACAGCACTATCATGTATTATTCGTCTCTTTATAGTATTATTATTTTTATTATTATTATTATTATTATTATTATTATTATTATTATTATTATTATTATTATTATTATTATTATTATTATTATTATTATTATTATTATTATTATTATTATTATTATTATTATTAATATTAATTTTATTATAGTAGTATCAGTAGTAGTATTGAGATTAGTAGAACTTAAACTTTCATAATTTTTTTTATTTTCAAAAATGAAATGACAAATTTGTATATATTCAAAAGTAAGTATAACATATTCACTGTTCTACATTTCAACAAAAGTCAACAGAATAGATGAAAAAAATGATATTAACAGGTGGCATTGTCAATCGTTATTCACACCAATATCATTATAAAGAGAAAAACTGAAAAGCAATTAGAAAGATTTCCAAGGTTAAATTATTTTTCATTAATCAAGAAAAGTAATTAAAATTTCCAAATTGTGTCACAAATCCATTGTTGATACCGTCATGAAATATTGGGAAAACATTTCATTATTTTCAATCTCCAATAATGGAGGAATATTCATACTGGAAAATGTAAATGTTTAATTATACACTTCTAGTTAAAATTTTATTCCAGAAAAAATTGATTTATTAAATAGAATAAAAACATTTTTCTATAATTCAAAAAATATTATGAATTTACATTTTTTAAAAATTGTGATTTTGTTTAAAAAGAAAAAAAACTTCTAATTGATAATAAATGTTTCATCAAATGAATTTTTAAAAACCTTTATAAAACAATTTCAAATATTATAAATTTGTTATTATTGGATTAGTTTTTGTTTATTCTGTAGTTATTTACCAATACTTTTTGATCAAATTTTATAATTTAAGAAATCCGGTTTCGGTGGCTGAATTTACTGACCAGTAATGCATAATAAATAAATTACTGAAAATTCTCAACATATATTAAAATAAAGAAAATAACGCAATATAAATTTTTTGTCATTATATTATAAGGCTTATAAAAGACACAGGCTCCTCTGTGTAAATGTGACTTTTTTGTAAATTACGTTTACTTGTAAATAATTTTTAATAATTATTTGGTATCAAGTAGTATTACAATGTAACAAAAATTTGGGAAAATTTCCATTTCACACTTAAGGAAAAATTTTCCAGTTATTTTGTTTAAGTGTCCATTGGTATTTGGTTATAAATTTACAACGGAAAACCATTCGCATTATAATATAAATTATAATAAATTATAATGGGTCACCAAATTCTGCTGTCAATTAATAATAAATGAGATTTATGCACTGATAAGAATTTTTACATACTTTCTATAATGATATAACATGAAAGGGAGTGAAAAACAAACAGTAAAACACAATTATATATATTTATATTTTAAATAAAAATTAATAAAGGAAAAATATTTAAAATACCACATAAATACTACATAGAGACTACGGAGTAGCTCAAGGCCATTGAGAGGAAAGGACAATTGGAAAGCAGTCCAGGGCTCAGAACAGAAAAGATTCGTCATATGAAATTAAATATAAAAAATTATAAATAAGTCTTTCGTTCCGATATTAGTTTATTGGTCATTTAATAATTAATTATTCAGAAAATTGCTATTATAATTTTAATAAACTATATATATATATATATATATATATATATATATATATATATATATATATATATATATATATATATATATATATATATATATATATATATATATATATATATATATATATATATATATGCTTGTTTGAAACATTATTTATTGAAAGATATTAATTGTTTTATTGTCATTTTTTTTCTTAAATGTAAATTAGGGGACTCAAAAAGGGATACGGTAACGGGCAAGTCCTGTTACATTAGTATTTGGGATAACTGATAATCGCAATCAATTAAATTATAAGAACAAAAATTCTAAAAAATTTCTAAATATACAAATTATAATTAATATCATAAATTTTTTTTAAGTGTTCAGTAAATAAAAGATATATTCAACATCGACAGTTTTTTGTTTAAATATGTCAGTTTGTCTTTGAAAATGTTTTTGTTTTTTGAGTTTTTAGTGTTTTATGTTTACAATTTCATTTATTTTGCGTCTGAAACAATTACATCTCAATCGGGTGGCATGACAAAAATATAAATGACAATTTCATGTTTACTTTTAAATTTGAAAGTAACACAAACTTAGATTTATTAAAATCAAAAGCTTTCATGACTGAATGAATAAATTCTTGAGTTGTGAGTTTAGAATGTTTTGCTTCTTACATCTCGTGTCAAAAACTGTACAAATAACTGTAATAATTATTTGATTTGACTATTATCAAAACGTTATTTTATTTTTTACATGTTTGCATTATTAAACAATCTCGTTAGGAATACTATCAACAATAAAGCCCAACAAAATAATTTTATTTTCAACACAACACTTGAAATTTTATGTAATTCTTCAATTCATAATACTGTAATGTCAACTTGAACAGATATCACAACTTCACTCATAGTTTGATGTACGGGAAGGTAAACCGATGGCCAACCGCTTCAAACGATAACGAACCTGAGAGACACAATAATTCATGAATTAATAACACCATTAATTTCTTTATTTTTTAATCTCTTAAATCAATTTAATTCCTTGAATATTGCTATTTAAATTTTAATTTTCATTCGACCACTCTAGCAATCGACTTAGATTCAACACAAATCAAACCAAGATTTATTAACAATATATAGAAGAACTAAATTTTTAAGGCCCATTATGATCCAACAATTACATTTTCATTCTTCTGCCTGTCATTAGTTTGCTTTCCAAATTAATATCATTAACGTCTTATTTTTTAAATTTTCAAATAATTAATTAATTAATTAATTAATTAATTAGTATTTTTTTATATAAGGTCATCTGTGAACCCAATTAACTTATTATTTTATTCAGTCATATCTTCTCATGTATTTACCCTAAGAAATGTTGATTTTTAATTTTTCACATTTTTAATTCATTTTTGCACTTCAATTAGTTATTTTTGAATTTTGTTAATTTTCATTTCAATAGGTTTACATGTTTTTTGTGCATTAAATTTATTTTCACGCTACTCAACGCAATCCCAACAAAAGGTAAATACTATATAATTACATTATAAATATTTGAATTGTAAAATAATTATTTGTCCTAGATTTTATATATAAAATTATAGTTTTTTTCCGTACAGTTTAATAATTAAAAATAATTAATTATTTTTCGTTTTTTGTAAATTTTTGATTTAACCCGTTAACGCACGTTTTTTTTTATACAGCGGCAAAAATAATTCATTTTGTTTATTATTGATAATTAATATGTTTTATCTGTTCTAACTTTCTCGGGATTGTGCACAGTTGGTAATAAGCAAATATCCTTTTTATCCCGCCCGAGTCTCTCTCGGACATGCACAAATTTGCCAGTAACACTTACCCGAGTTACGCTCGGGCATGTGCGTTTAAGGGGTTAAAAAGTAAAAAAAAATTTTCAAAAAATTTCTAAGGCCGGATTGGAACAATTTTTAACAAATTCAACATCTCATGATGCTGTGAAAATTTCTAATGAAACATAAAAGGATCAGAAACGTAGATGTTTCATACATCAAATGGGTTAATTATTCATAGGTTTTCGATGATATGTAAGCAATGTTAGTGAAGCATGTTTATTTTAAAGTGAAAAGTATGACTGGGCTTAGCATTTTGAGTAAAATTAAATCTAATCAAATCAAAAGTGAATTGAGACAAAGTAAAGAAAGAATAAAGAATTATTTGAATTCGAAGTTACTCCTCTGAACGTGGCAATGGGAATATTTTTGAATAAATGAAATAAACATTGGATGATGTATATTTTCATTTAGAATGTTTAAATATGACAATTTTCGTACAATGTTTTTTTCTAATTTTGATGGATTAATTCTTTACATTGTTATGCATATTTATGATGATCTTCGAAAACCAATACTAAAGAATTAAAAAATGAAAATTGTTTATCGGTTATATTGTACAGGTATTGTCTATGATTTGACGATATGATACAAATACTTGACATATACTCTTTCAAAGATGAAAAAGACAAGACATATATTGAAATTGGCTCCATCGGTCAAGGTAATACAAAGTTAACCTAATAAGAGAACGATTAACCTTCATGATGAAAAGAATGTTTTCAAAATTAATGTGGAACTGAAGGAATTAAATAAAATCTGTAAATCGAAAGACATAAAAATAATTTTCTTTTGACTAAATTTAAAACTAGCAGAGAAATAAGAATTTCTTGGATACTATCATTCTAACAAAATACACTGTAACCAAATCAATTAAATAATTATTATATTCATAATAATCAAATTATTTAAACTTTGTTTAAATATATAATAAAAATAAAGATTCACAAATTCAAAAAATGTCTTATTTCTATTAACTAAATGATGTATTCCGAAAAAGACAACATATAAACTCTATGAATACATTTCTGTTTATGATAATGTCTGTCAAATTATCGATGAAATTTTCAATTATTTTCAAAATTTTCCATTCATTATGAGGCCTATAATGTTTTAATGGACCAAATGAATTTATATTGTAAAAGATCTTTCCTAAAATTTGAGAAATAATGTATAGACATGAAAATAATTGGGATGATTTCAAAATGAAAAGAATTAACTTCATTTCTTTAACATCATACAAAAAATAATTATCTGATTGTTTAATAAATATATTTGTTGAGCTTTTTTATTACTTTCAGACAGTAGAAGTCATTAAAAAATGATAAAAAATAAAAGCCAGTTAGATTGTAGATATTTTCATTCTGAGAATGTCGAAGAGGATAAAAAGTCAAATTTAAATTGACCTGTTACAAAATATCAATTTTTATAGGTTACTTATGATAAATTTACTAATTTGGCAAGATATTAAACAATTTTAAATAAAGCGAATTTTATTAAAGCCTGTTAAGGGATACAAGATTGTATTATCTAGTGATAAATTCTCCTACTATACAGATGTAATGCATGTCTCAGTACTTAAGGAGAACAATAAAATAACATTAAAGGAACGTAGGGGTCCCTAGGATTTATGGTTTTGGTGGTGACGATGCCAAATGGCTTTAATGAACGAAGAAGGATCATCAAAAATCCTCAAATTACAATAATATTATAAGTGAAAATATAATTCCTGTAATGAAACCTAATTATATTTAATGTTACGGCAACTTTATAATTATAATTAGGTAAAAATTTATATAATAAAATTGATATGATTAGTATATATTTTGGATATCAGTAAAATACGGCGATACTTTTAATATATATAGGTCTGCCATGAACATTTTGAAAAAATCCGGGACATTTTCAAAAAAAAACCGGGACACAAAAACAAATTAATTTAATTATGAAATAATATATTTATTAACAATAAATTCTTAATTTTGATACTTTTCTTGTGAGTGAATCTTTTCAAGCAACTGAAAGTTTGATTTAATTTTCTTGTAAAACTCACTACAACTAATATTTGAGTTATATTGTAGATTATTATATTGTAGAGTTATATTAAGCGATAATAAAACGTATAATTACTTAAATTATATTCTTCTATCAGCATGAATTCAAAAAAATTAACTTACAATTGTAACAGTCTTATTAAGTAATTTTACGACTAAAGTTTCTGATTTTTCTTGCAAAATATTGAAAATTATACTCTTCACAACTTTTATTGATAATACTGGAAAAACTGAAGGCAGAGAGTGAAATATTTTTAAAATTAAACGTTATTTTTATTTTAAATCTTTTTCATACGTTGAAACATTTTCAACATTTTTTTATAAAAAATAATCTGCGAAATATATTGAAAAATATTTTATATAATTTACAAAATCCGGGACAAATTGTCTTAAAAATAGGACAGGGGACAAATCTCAAAAATCCGGACAGTCCTGACCAAAAGGCAGCAGATGGTAGGACTAAATATATAGCTCTGTCTTTGTATTTTCTTTAAAATGTTTTAGTATTAAAGATCTTGATTTAAATTTATATTTTATTTAAAACAAATTTAAATATAAAATTTTAATAATTATGTAGATGTATTAATGATGGAAATAAAATATTCATTTAAAATTTTCCTTTTTGAATAACAAAACATTTCCAATAAATTTATTTTCAATTGTGTTTGCAATGGTTCTGTTTATTTCAATAATTAACTGAATAGGAAATCTTTTTAATAAATTATGATATTCTATTATGTCTAAAATATCTTTTATTATATTTGGTTTAATGAAGTCTGTTATTGTTACTATTGTTATTATTATAATTATAATTATAATTATTATTATTATTATTATTATTATTATTATATTATTATTATTATTATTATTATTATTATTATTATTATTATTTATTATTATATTATTATTTAAACAATAAAATGATAATTTAAGCCTATTGCTGCAAATAATGTATTTAATGAAAGAATTTTCGACTATAAGATAGGAGATTGACAAGGACTATCTTATGTAAAAAAATGTAAAAATTGAAGCATTTAATTTCACTGCAAATTTGGTTGTAATTTATATTATATGTTGAGTTTATATGCTTTACTTATTTTTTTAATCCTATTTTTCTATATAATAAAAATCTAATTCCTGGAATGTTTTTTTCAACAAATTTAATTTTGTATTATATATTAATGCTAATTTTTGTTTTATTTTTGTTTTATTGAAAAATGGTAAACCCAATATAAAATATTGATTGATTTTCATTAACTCTTTTATAATTAAAATAACGTTTAATATAATAAATTATAATTTATTTTTGAAATTAATGTATTGACAATATGAATTTTATTAATTTCAATCAAATTAAACGCTTTTTACAAATGAGTTGTTTAAGCTATTCATTTACTAAAACGAATTTTATTTCCGTATATTTTTAGGATTTAAGGGATTTGAATTCTTCCAATGAGTTAATGTTGTAAGTTTCAGTAGATTAAAACAAAACTACAAAAAAATAAAAATGATCTTTAAATTAATGAAAATTTAATTGTAATCAACTATTAATGATAAAAAAGTGATTGTGACAAAATTTATTTAATATATTTTTCTCGATAAACAAATTGGGTTAATTTGACATCGAATCGGCAGTCGTATTTTTGTTTTATCTAGATTTTATTTCGAATTTGACAAATATTATTCTGATAATAGTAGAAACAATAATCACCGATAATGACAACGAAAATCTCATAGTGTTTATCATGAATTAAGTAAATCAAATTTTAGAGAATAAAAAAAAATAAAATTTTGCGCTATTTTATTTAATTTCTAAAATAAATTAAATTATTTGTAAGGGATAATAATTTAATTTATTATAATATTTGAAATAGCGTGTTTCTCTTATTATAAGCCCGGGTTTGTATTTTATTTTTTCTGAAGTTTTTCAATAAATAGGCAGACAGTCATTTATTACAGACATTTTCAAAACATAAGTTAACTATTTAAAAAAGTAAAACTGTTTCACAATAAAATATAACGATAGTAAAAAATAATCGAATCAGAAGAGTAAAACAAATATTTAATTAAGTTATTAAATTAAAACAAAAATTCTTTTCGTTAACTATTTATTCATTGTCATCTTTCATAATTAAATAGTTGTTTTCATTATTATGTTGGCTATTAATTTTAGTTGTAACCAAAGGTCTCAATCTTCAACGTTTAGTAATATAGAATTTTTCAAATCTTAACGCGGAGTTTAATATACCAATGCATTCTCTACTATTTTTTGTGATATTTTATCCCAAAAGTGGTGGACCATACTAATAAATTTAGTTGGATCAGTCCTTTCAGTTAATAAAATTGATTGAACAAATTTCAAAATATCCAAATATAATTTTTTCGATTTAAATCACAAATAACTTTTATGAAAATATCGTTCTCAATTCTTCCACAAAGACTTTAATTTACTTTATGTAATTAACAATAATAATTCCTGAAAAAAATGACTAATAATAAATCACGCAGGCGAAAGAGTATAACAATAGAATACACACACAATCATAGAAAGCATTCAGACTTTATAGAGACATACATACTTACTTTGATTTCAAGTTGATGTTCTTATTGCTAGCCCAATGAGAAACATCTAAAAAGTGATAGAAATTATTAATACTGCACACAAACACATACTAAAAAACACAAACAAACTTTCGATTCATAGAAATGCGCCTCTGAGATACGTTTCTATAATA
>CAUHTR010003267.1:0-48156 GCA_959609185.1 Schmidtea polychroa
AATATTTATTATTAATATTTATTTTGTATTGCCATTTTTTCATTGGTTTTATTTATTAGGCAATATTAAATTGTGATTTAATTATGATCTGTAAATAAAGTTGGAAGTGTATCATGTAGTTTTTTAAAGAAATTAAATACCTTTGGGTATCGTAGTATGATGTAAGGATACAAGAGGTCAGATTGAATGTTTATTCATGCCAAAAACTAGTAGAAGCTAATAAAAATATGATATCACATATTGTTTATAAATATATTTGAGCATTTTATTTGCATTTTCTGATGATTATTTTCGTTTATTTGTCCACGTCAATGAGAATATCTGAAACTCAATTCATGAATATCTGTTGCTTGAATAAGGTTTGTTTTTCAGCCTGATTGCCTTTGCATTAAATCTCGATTATTATATAATGCTCTTTCTTTATCTTTATCTGACAATTCAACAAAACTCCAACAACGTTGTGATGGGTCGGATATGTGAAGAACGGCGAACATTCATAATCTGATTTCGAAAAATTTCAATTCCAGTCCAGAATCATTAATTAACTTCCACATTGAGAACTAAGAAACATTTTGAGAATTTTATTTTGGATTCGTCTTAGTTGAATCAAGACTTAACTTTTTCATGAAGAATATTTGAACTAATTATGTCGTCTTCCCAATGTTCCCAAAAGGATTAATTAAATAATAAATAATTACTTAAATAAAAAACGCAAAAAATATCGAAAAAAAAATCTTTTCCTTGATTTTTGATTATAATCTTGTTAAATCGTCAAAGAACACATTTTAAGATATTAAGAATAATCATAAAACATCTCTGACTATAGGTCAAAATTGCACTAATTATATTTTTTATTGTGCAAAAATATTTGAGTACGTCTGACTATAGTCTATAACAGGGATCGGCAACCTTTTTTGGGCGCTTGTCAAAATTAACCAAAATGCGAGTATCAAAGAGACGTTTGGGTCAGAGATATTTTTGTATTAAAACAGCATTTTAGTAAATAATAAGATATATTTTATTAAGAAACTTAAGAACTTTCTCTACGATATCAATGTCTCCCCTGATGTTGAACTTGTGACGTCAATTTAGTCAAGCCTGGTTTATAGTTAGTCGTTTTAAGTCGAACACAAGCATCTGAATTTTTAATAGTTAGCCTGCTCCTGTTTTTGCTTAAAATAAATTTCATTTGTGAAAATATTTGCTCAGTGGAATATTTGATAAGTGGACCCGAATGTGGACAAAATGACAAAGCCAATTTTTTAATGATGAAAACCTCGTAGGAAGTGATGCCCAACATGTTAATATCATGAGAAAATAATTGTCTTCTGTATTTTCCAAATCGTTCCGCAATTTCTTGAATTTATCCGTCCATAATGTTGAACTTTTAAAATCAATAATTTTCAAACTAAAATTGTCAACTCTTAGATATTCAAAATACTGAAAATTTATAATATTTTCTTCTATTTCATCGGGCTTTATTATAAATGTAAACATTTCTCCATGTTTCTTAAGACTTTGAAACTGACTTTCATATTCACTTTAACGACCGAAATCCAACTTTCGAACATATCTAGATTGCGTTCATCGATATTTTCTTTTTCATGTTCCCTTTTTAACAAGTGAAAGAAATGAAATTTTTTTGTTTTTATGTCAGTTTCAAATAATATCAATTTTGTAGTAAAACTCTTCCATTCTTCATACATTTTCAAAATTGCGTGGTTATTTCCTTGGAGTCGTGCGTTAAAAGCATTCTGATGGTTCATTATGTCTGTTAAGAACAAAAGTCTTAAAAACCATTGTTTATCATTGAGTTCGAGATCATTTTCACTGATTTCGTGAAGAAATATTTGTATATCATCAAAACACTCTACAAATCTATTAACAACTTTGCCCCGACTCAACCATCGTATTTCAGAATGTAATAACAAATATCCATATTTCGATTCAATTTCCTGACAAAAAGCTTTAAAGCGCCTGTGTATTAATGCTGATCGCGCTATTATCATGTTTACGATCTTAACAACTTTTTCCATTACATCCTTAAGTTGTTGTGCAACTAAATTTTCTTCGTGTATGATACAATGAAACGATAAAAGTGAATGGCCAAGTTCATTTTCCATTAATTTTACAAATCCAACAGTTATTCCTCTCATACTTGGAGCGCTGTCAGTTATTATGGAAAACAATTTACTCTTTAAATCCAATACTTGCCCATTTTTGAAATTTGTAAACTCTTGTACTTACGAAAAATATCAGTAGCTTTGGTGGTGTCATTCATTGAAGCAAGAACGCATAGTTCTTCATTGACATTCGAGCTATTTATTGATGCAAATCTAGTAATTATTGCAAGCCTACCAATACTATTTATGTTGGTACTTTCGTCAACTGCAATGCTAATTATGTTACAAGATAACAAATCATTTTTGACCTGTTCATCAATATTCTTGGCCATATCTTCAACGCGACGCTGGAATGTTCTAGCTGATAATGGCATTTCTTTGATTCTCTCATTTATTTGTTTTTTATTTGCGAAGTCATTAAATAAGTATTCGGAACAATTTATGAATGCGTTTTTCAAAAACTCCCCGCCTGTAAATAGTTTTCTGATGGTACCAATGCTAAGAGCTGCAACAAAGCCTGCAGACGTAGCGTGATTGTTGCTGGTAACAAAACTCTTTAAGAATTTATTTTATTTTTCAAAATTTAATACACGTTTAGCAGTGTATTCAGATTTATCTTCATTTTCTATTTCACTCACATATTTATGTTTTGAAGTAAAGTGTCGCTCAATATTATAAATCCTGGTGGTAATTATATCTGTACATAAAGTACATATCAAATTGTCATCATTTTCGATACACCCATACTTTTCTGTCCACACATCTTGAAATAGTCTCTTTTTTGCTTTTTGTTTGTTCATGGTAATTTTTAAATAATACTGTACTACACGTGCTATAACTATAACTGACATACAACTGAGATAACGACGCGCGTGTACAGGAATGGTACAATTTCTTCAAACATGTTGCTGCATTTCGCAAACTATCGGCCGCTATTGCAGCTAAACATTTAAACGGTTTCATTTCTTCATTTCATATCCATATGTAATAATAATAAATGTAAATTACATTATGTAATTACATTATGTAAATTACATTTATTACATTATGTAATGTAGCATAAAATTTCCCACAACATTTTATATTTCGTATAACTTCGTGTTCGTGTCTTATATTTACGATTTGCAATAGTGTTGAGATTTGTTTAATCGAGTATAGTGTATATTGAAATATTTGGACTTTGTTTTCTGTACAATCATCAATATTTTTTGCATAGGTAAGTAAATAATAGCAGTTTTTATTTAATAATTAAATTATTTTTATTAGAATATCCCAAAATGTCATCAAAAGAAATTTATTCGGAATACATAAAGCAATATAAAAATCAAAATTCTGTTTGAGAGGATAAAAAAAACTAAAAGCAAAATGTAAAATATGTCATGAAATAGTAAAAACTTCTGGTTCAACGACAAAACCGCAACACACGCATTTATGAACAATTCACACGCGATACATTTAGTTGTAGTTAATGTTCTGTATAATAATTCGAATAAAACTGATGAATTGGTGGCTCACACAGATACAGAAAATGTTAGTGTAGAAGAACAAGGAAGTGACTTCGAGAAATCAGAGGATGAGGAATACATTGATGATGAAAGTATTGGCTTGATTGAACAAATTTATATTGAAGCTGAGCATGTTGAGACTGAAGAATTTAGGTTTGGTTTTCTCATCAAAAAATTTCGTTCGATTGTAAAGAAATTTCGTTTTTCAAGAACATCGAATGATATCCTTTAAGTATACGTGAAACAAGAATTTGGAAAAGAGTTGAAACTTATTATGGACACTAGAACTAGATGGAATAGCTTAGTCGAAATGCTTGAAAAATTTAACCAACTAAAAAGCTGTGTTAGAAAGGCATTGATTGACATTGCGTCTGATATCGTTATTCTAGATGCTGAAATTTTCTCGATTAACAACATGATCTCTGCACAGTAGTAGGATGTGTCACCACTGGCACATGTCACCTCTGGAACACACCCCCGGGGGGTAAAAAAATTTTTTTTCAAGGTCAAATTTTAAACAAAGACATATGACTCATCAAGGTCATTGAAACAAAAACCATGACTCATCCTATGACCCATCAAGGTCATTGAAACAAAGATCATGACTCATCAAGGTCATTGGATGACTCATCAAGGCCACTGGATGACTAATCAAGGTCATTGAAACAAAGACCATGGCTCATTCAAGGTCATACGATGACTCATCAAGGTCATATGACGACTCATCAAGGTCATATGATGACTCACCAAGGTCATTGAAACAAAGACCATGACTCATTCAAGGTCAAAGGATGACTCACCAAGGCCATATTTTTAAGGTCAAGGTCATATTTTAAGGTCAAACCTTCACCAAAGGGTATCATTCGAAAGGTATTTGAGAGGTCTATCTAATAGCTATACCCTCGAAGGTGGGTCAATAACCTTCAAAGGGTGTCCAAAATTAAATATTTTTAAAACCATATTATATATATATATATATATCATTCTTGTAATATACATACCTTATAATATACATATCAAACAAAAGGTATTTGAGAGGTAAGTATCATGGTCATACTTTCAAAGGTCATATTTTATAAGATGGCTGCTATATAGTTTAATTAAAGGTTTCGTGTGTGTATTTTCTTAAAATTAATATTTTGAGAGTACCTTTGCTTGGATTTTATTGATCAAGGGGTCATTTTAAAGGTAATTCAAAGGGGAATCCGTGCGCGCAAATGTTGTATTAATTTGTTTTAATAAAGTAAAAATAATATTATTATTATTATTATTATTATTATTATTATTATTATTATTATTATTATTATTATTATTATTAATCTATATACTCCGAGTCTATCCGATAAAATATTTTGTCCCCCTATGGGTAATGGTCACAAGGGTACTGCTCTCGCTCAACAACTCACAAAGGTATTATTAAACAAATCAACAAAACATACATTTATTTAAACAATAAAATAATGTAAAATTAACAAAGGTAAACTAAATATTGATGTACTACTATTCGCAGCATTATTGTTTGAAATTGGTAACGTTGAATTGATTTTCAGATATTCTATTGATCCTTTGATTGTTTGAATTTCTCTTAATAATAATTCAATCTTTTTTAATAAATAATCATGCTTCCTATCAATAATTTTCATATTCTTTTTATTTTCAACAATAGAGTTATTGAAAACTTCAATATGATCAATCAATTTAATTTTTATATTTTATATATATGCAAATGATAGTTCATAACTGTTTTCTAAACTCTCCAATCTTTGAGATATTCTTTTTCCTGGATGCTTTGACCATTTTGGTTTGTCGAGAATATATAAAATATCCATCAACTTGGCTGTATTCAGACAAACACATATTGATTTATTAAAAGACTCCACTGTTATTGTTGTATTGTGTGAGCACACACTCGTTATAATAATTAGCAATATGAATATAGTTTTCATGGTGTATCAAATCAAAACCTTTCTTTTACATTTATAGTCTATCAACCAATCAAAATCATACGGTATTAGTATAAATAAAATATCATATTTTAAATTATTGTAGAAATGTCTCATTTTATGGAAAATCTTTTAAGCGAACTTATCAACAAGAAGATTATGGAAAGCCTCAGTTTCGAGACAATCGGAATTGAGCACATCCTCATAATCAATATGATTTCCTTCTATAATCTTTTCGGTCCGATCGACCAGGAAACTGAGGCTTGACCTTAAAAAATATGACCTTGACCTTAAAAATATGATCTTGATGAGTCATCATTTGACCTTGAATGAGTCATGATCTTTGTTTCAATGACCTTGATTAGTCATCCAATGACCTTGTTGAGTCATCATATGACCTTGAATGAGTCATGCTCTTTGTTTCAATGACCTTGATGAGTCATCCAGTGACCTTGATGAGTCATGGTCTTTGTTTCAATGACCTTGATGAGTCATATGTCTTTGTTTAAAATTTGACCTTGAAAATTTTTTTTACCCCCCCGGGGGGTGCCAGTGGTGACACATCCTACTACTCTGCACTTCTCCCAGTGAAGCTTACTGTTGACGCCCTTTGTCGAGAAGATACAAATCTAATTTCTGCTTATGCGGCATTGTCTTTTATGCTTGAGAATTTTGGATCTGATGAACTTTCACTAAAATTGAAGAACGAATTAGAAAACCGAATAATCCAAAGGCGAACGAATGTGTCTGGAACTCTTCAGTATTTGCACAATGGCGGAAAAAGTGAGATTCACGAATCTTTCACTAGACCATTGAAAAATACAATAGCCAAAGTTATTGAAAGCTTTGCACAAAGATTGATATTTAACACTAACATGGAAACTTTCTCAGGCGAAACAGTCAGAAGCTGAAGATGTGGAAGAAGGGATGTCGGAAGAATAAACCAATCCCCAGTCGTTAATGCAAAAGTTGCAGAACAAAATTCAATTGAATTTATCGTCTAACATACCTTCCAGCAAAACTCAACAAATAACAAATCGGAGCTTAATTTCAAAAATTAAATCTTAAATGAAATTCTTTGAAGAAAACGGCGTTCGTGGCAAAATATTAGAGTCTGTCTACTCATTTTTGATTTTGATTCCGCCATCGAGCTTGGAGTCCGAGCGAGCCTTCTCAATTGCAGGTAACTTTTGTACAAAAGTTCGATCGAGACTCGGAGACACATCTTTAAGTGATCTCTGCTTCCTTAAAGCATATTTTAGGCAAACACAAGAATGATTTTATATTTTTTATTATTCAATGATATGCCATATTAGAATGTTTCTGTATGAATTGAATTTTTGTACAATAATTTTATGTTTATATAACATTTTAAATAATATATTTTTAACTATTATTATATATTGTTATGTAATAATTGAATTTCTGTACAATACATTTATGTTTATATTTCATTTTGAATGATATAATTTTATGTTCCATTTTTATTTAAAAAAAGTAATATTATGCAATAATTAACAATAAATTATCTCAAATAAGTTATTTTTATTATTTGTTAGACTTTAAAAAATTAACAATATTTCGGAATTCGATCGAATTCCAAATATTTAACTTGCGAATTTCGAATTACGATTTTTTTATTTTCCTCAAAATTTGCAATCCCTACTCATAATGGTATAGAGGGTTACCTACTTTGATAATTTCATATTTTTCAATTACCCTAATGAAAAATAATTTTAATTAAATAAGTCAGTACATTTTTGCTTCTAATGTGGCAGTGACCTTACAAATAATAATAATTGAATCAAGTCAAAAGAAAGCATAATCATGTTTTTATTTTTGTTAATTATTTGTTTAGAAGTCCACAAGACATGCGCTCGAGTTTGACCATCTTTGACCAAGATAAGCAAGTGACTTCCGCAGTTGCTTTTGATTTATTATCAATAACTTCAGCTTTCAAATCTCCAACCGAAACTTTATTTTCCAAATCCCAAATCTTGATAGACGAGCCAGTTGCAACACATACCTAATATCTGCTTGGTGAGAAGATGAGTTCATTGATAACATAACCTCTTTCTAAAGTGTATAAATGTCTTCTTTCAGATAAATCCCATAACATTAAAGTTCCGTCCCATGATCCAGACAATGTAAATTGACCATCACTTGACGTAACAACATTACTTTCAAATTTATCCCAAATAATCAAAGATTTATCCCTTGATGCAGAAATAAGAGTGTTTGGATAAATTGGGTTAGTTGCAATGTATATAATAGAGCCATCATGACCAGTAAGTGATCCGCTCAAAGTCAATTGTTTCATCATTCCCTTCAAATTTAAAATTTAAAAAATTCAAGAAAATCATCTCTTTAAAACAAAACATTGAAATTCAACAACAACTTCCTACCCAATAAATAATCAATCTAATATATAAAAATAAAAAACATACCCATTTCTCGCGTCTGTATGCGCACACCAACACGAAAACAATTTTTAATAAATAATGTGCACACAGACGCGATGCCGAAATTGTGTTTTTTTGACTTTTTGTAAAAAAAATTTCACGACACACCAGTGTGCCGTGGCAAACAGTTTGGACAACACTGAAGTATATTTTTCTTTGATCAGTAGATTGAATTTTTCAATGGGATTGTTCATATAAGATGAAAATACATCAAAGGATTTGTGCCAGTTTCCATTGTTAGACATATACTTGGTGCTTTCAATAAGTACCCGGACTAAGTGCTAAAAGTAACAAACATGAGATGCATATTTAACATAAGAACAACAAGGGTATATATGTTTCATTTTTTTATATAAGACCAATTGTGGTTCACACAAGTCAATACATGTCAGTACATGTCCTCCAGTAATGCAAGTGTTTCAAAAATACATTTTTGAAAAATATTTGGTTTTGATTTTTCAAGAAAAGTTCAACACCCTGATGCAAATCTGCTTTATTTTTGTAGATTTACCTTCACAAGTGTTTCTTCATATGCCTCAATGGTTTTAGTATTTTGCTTTGATAAAAAAAAAATATGAGGACACCATGCATTTAGATCTCAAATCACATTATAGTTTTTAATATAGCAGATGGTTTAAAATCACTCACAAGTGCAAATATACTGGAATTTCTTGAACATTCATCATAAGCCAGCTTTTGAGATTCAGAATGGAATCAAGAGTATATATTAGAAATCTTTGAAAATAGTTTTTGCTAATAACGTCATTTCTAAGTACACGAAGAATAATGATTTAATAAGTATCATATGTAAATAATAATTGTAAATAATATATTAGCAATTTAAATGTAAATATCATTATAATATAAATATGCAATTTAAAATAATATAATGTTTGTAGAATAAATGTTTAATGTTAAATAATTCTCTTGTTTTAATATTGCCAATAATAATAAATTTTGATCACATAAATGACAAATAGAACATTATTTCACATATATTTGAACAATCAATTTTACGAGGTCATTACAAAAATGACCAATAAATATGTCCTCGTGACGACTTTAAGCCACAGGTGCTCCTGTAATTCGGCTTCGATCTTTGGTCCCTTTGTGGGTACCAATAAAACAGATGCCATCTCATTCTTGGATAAAGTATTAATCAAAAACAATTCAGACATTTCAAACAACGTTATGGTTGTAATTTTTAAAGTCAATCGTTTAACCATACAAGATTAATACAAAGGAGTGTCTTGTTCCTTGACCAACAATTTCAGCCGGCGAATCTCTTCATCTCTCCTTCGCACGGATTAACATGAAAACATCACCCTAAACTTTGCCATGTGCTTCAGAATGAACAACGTAATTCAGATTTGATTGATAAAGCTAGACTAAATGTAGAGAAAATTTCAATAAAATTGAGTCAGCTTGAAAGTTTAAAATGGTTAAGGTTCATTTGCTTAAGGTTCAATATATGCATCAGGTTAAGCTCCAGTATCATAATAGGTTAAGCATTGCAGAATTAAGTGGCTGCAAAAATGGACAAAATTTTAGAGAAGGGGAAGTTATTTCAATATTTAATAATTAAAGCTGTTGTTTTAATAATAAATAATATATATATATATATATATATATATATATATATATATATATATATATATATATATATATATATATATATATATTTAAACGAATGAAATGAAACCTTTAACTGTTTTTATTTCAAATATAATTATTCAAAAATATATTTTTGATCCTTTTATAAATAGAAAACCACTATATTAAAATTTTATAAATGAAATTGGTAATAAAATATTTTGTGAAGAATGAAATTATATATATTAATAAATATACCATATTTTTATTAAACTTTGCAAATATTTTGAAAATAATTATTTCATTTTCAAAGAATACATATAAATAAAAGGTTTAAAGCTAATAAATTAGCAATAACCTTTTTCTAAATTCAACTATAATTGTTTAAACATATTAATTAAATCATAATTTAATTATTAATATTTAAGAGCAATAATGTTAAATATCTTGCAGAATTTATACAATTTTATTTTCAATGGATGTAGTATATTTTATTTCTTTATAACTTTTTAATATATTTATTTTTGAGGAATTCAAAGATTCGACAGATGTTGGTTTTCTGTTGGAAGGCTAGTGATCTACATATAAACAAGCCGAATGGAAATATTATTTCCATTAAACGACCAATTTATACTCAACATGAGTTCGATTTAAATCATGGTGGACATTATATTAAAAAATCTTGGAAAAGAAAGTTTATGAGTAAAATACGAAGTACAAAAAAAGAATATATCAATAAGCAAGGAATGAAAAGATGTCTCGGAGAAAAGTTGCCATTTATTTCAATTATGATGAAATACAAATGGAGAGAATGGTTACTCGCGGATTTTATTGCCGGATTAATCGTTGGAATCATGCATATTCCTCAAAGTTTGTTTAAAAATTTTTATAAAAATATGATGAAATAATAATACCGCATGAAATTTTTCTTTAAGTTATCCAAACAGTAAAAGGAGTTTTTCCCAAATAACGCCATGCGATATAACGATATAACCAACTATTAAAATAAGTTCCATCTTTTCACGAGGCAAAATGCTGGCGTATTTCTGATCCCGTTTAAAAATACATAAAAATTAGTTTCTTAAAAAGCCTTTATCAAATAACAATCCTTCCATTGGAGTTTAAATCTCAATAATTTCTAATAACTATTTAAATATTTTTTGTAATTTTAAATTTAAATTATATTTAAATATAATAAAGTTCTCCATTTGTCAAATATTACATTTTCATTTTTTTTCTATTTATTGTTGTCTCCAATGACAATTAATCAATAATAATCAAATAATAATATTATTATTATTATTATTAATAATAATAATAATAATAATAATAATAATAATAATAATAATAATAATAATAATAATAATAATAATAATAATAATAATAATAATAATAATAAAAATAATAAAAACTTTAATTTAAACTCACTTGTTGATAACGGAATCATTGTGATGCAAAATAATTTAATATTGAATGTGATGATGATGAGCCTAAATTTGTGTTGGTAATGCTGTACTTGGAAGGATTTACAGATCTATTATTAAGTCAAAAACTCTGGTTGGATTTTTTTGAATTTTCTTTAACAATTAAACATGTAATGCGTGTAATGTCATGTACATAGGAGAGAATTTCGTCATCTATCTATCCGAGTTCGTGAATATTGTCGACCGAAAATTTTGACCAATATTGGTGAGCAGAATAGGGTTGCATGAGTAAAATATGCATATATGATTTTAAAATTTTATTAAAAAGTTATAAATTATTGAACTTGTAATATGTCCTAAAATTATAAACAAATAAATTAAAATTTTTAAATATATTTAGTATAAATTGATTATTTAAATTAAACTAAAAATTTGTTTATTAAATCTATAGTATCTATAGTTTTTTCTATAATACATTATTATGACAGGAAAGCTGTTGAAATATCATAAAACTAATGTAATTGGTGTTTTCTTATAATTAAATAATTGCTCTGTTCATTTAATTAATAGTAATAATTATTTTTATGATTATTACTATTTTTATTATTTTTGCCAATATAATATTGTAAACTGACAGAGTCGTCTTGTACTGAAGATGCTGACCTTATTGGTCCATCAATACAGAAAGACCGATGATTAGTAATGGAAATTTTATCGATTAAATGAAATGATTTTAATTGGTTAACTGGCACTCGTTTCTGATTTGCTACCAATAATTGTGCAGAGCTTATTTCACAAAATTTTCATTTTCATCGCAAATCTGAATAATAAGCCATTTCTTATTTGTTTCATGAAATCTATAATCTTTGAACTTTTAGAATTTATATCACATTAGACTTCTCAAAAATTGATTAAATGAATAAAAATAGTCTAATTTTCATCTATGTTGAATTTTATTACTCAATTCTGTTTTTATACGAATATTTCTTTGTAAACTGTTTCCTAGTGTAATTTAATGTGAGTTGTTTTGTTTTTATTAGAAAATGGGAAAAAATGATTATGTTATCGAATTATTGAATCCGGTGAACAGATTTCATTGTATATGCAACATTTTATAAATTTTTATAGTTACTAAGGCAAATATTCTTGGTAATTGTTTACATTTATTAATTAATTTACATTTATTAACTTAGTTCATTTTTTCTTTTGATATTGATTTATATATGCATTAGTTTACATGTTGAACTATTTAAAGTCCGGATGGCTAATTGATACGGTTTAATAATATTTTCACATTTTGACATTTCTACTATGAATATTTATACCATTTCCTATATCATCTAATTGAATAGAAATTTCATATATATTTTTAAAATAAGCTGAATTTTAACAATCCATGATTAGATGTCCCCTTTGACATGCAATCTCTATATAATAAATTATATTTTCCAAATTGTTATTACTTTCATTTCCCTTCCTTTTGTGAATTGCTAGTAATATTCAAGTTCTTGTAACCATATTAAGTTTTTTCATTAATCGGATAATAAAATCGATTAATAAATTCGCCTCAAAATTTTGCACTTTATTTTACACTATTATACTATCGTCTATTTCAATTTGAACTCGGCATCCTTCATCACTGGTTATTAGTAAAAGATTAATATCTTCTGCTCCGTAGTAAAGCTCAACGAAACTTAATTCCATTTGTAAGATCCTATTTATGCGAAACTGGGATTTTGGCGTTTGTGCTAAATAAAGGTAAATATCATGCGAAAATTAACGTGAAACAGGAAATCAGGGTAATTGTATCCAGTTTGATTCCGAGATTTGAGAAGTTGTGTATTGAACAATAAACTCATCCATCAAATTAATTATTTTAATTATAAGTCTGTTGAACGGTTGTACAACAATCCGCCAAATCATTATTAGGCTGGCGGCAATCCGCCAAACGACAATTCGCCAAATGACAATCCGCCAAATAGTTCAAAGCGACAATCCACCAAAGCGACAATCCGCCAAAGCGACAATACGCCAAAGCGACAATCCGCCAAAGCGACAATCCGCCAAAGCGACAATCCGCCAAAGCGACAATCTGCCAAAAAGTCGATAAATTTTTGTTTTAACATACATAAATTTTAAATTTATTATATTTTGAAAATTTTAATAATAAATTCTCCGCTGAAAAGATAAGAATCAACTAGTAATTGTTTAATATAAAATTTTAATTAAATATTTAAACAATTTAACTGGCTGAGAGGTAAACAAGATTTTTTATCAAAATTTGTGATAATTTGACTGATTCAATGATAAATTTGAATGAATTAATTCGTTTTATTATATATACTCTGAGTTTATCCGGCAAGATGTTTTGACCCTTATGGGTATTGCTCACAAGAGTACTGCTTACATTCAACATGTCGCAATGATACTGATCATAAAGGTACTGGTATTTGATTTTAATGCTTTTATTTGAATGATTATTTAGGCAAATTTGTTGTACAAGTACATGTGAATTAATTTTAATATGATGACCTACAAATATTTTTTTTATAAATGTCATCGTTGGCCAATTTTTTAGTAATGGCGGATTGTCGTGTTGGCAGATTGTCTGTTGGCGGATTGTCATTTGGCGGATTGTCGTTTGGCGAATTGTCGTACTTGCTGGATTGTCGTGTTGGCGAATTGTCGGAATACGCTGTTGAACAGATTCTGTTCAATAAATTGTTTGTGAATCTAAAATACGTGTTTAATTTATTATTATATTTTTAAAGTCAATTAACTGCATCAACTACGTTAGGTAGACCAATGTTTTGACTTAGAGCGCCGTGGAAAAATTCTGATATATTAAGGGCGTTGCGAACCAAAAAAAGTTTGGAATCATTGGTGTGAACAATGCTGGAAAAATAAAGTAGCTCTTTTACAAATATCAAGCAATTAGAGCTTTGGCTAACGACCTGCCTGTGATGATATGTAATATCGGAAGAAACCAACATTTCTCCAAACCAAGAAGTATTTTGGAACACACATAATTTCACCTAATGATATGATCATCAAAAATACAGTAAAATAAAATTAAAGAAAAACCACACTTTATACGGAATCTTAAAACATTCTGCAATGTATGTATTAGAACAGTAATACTATTAATACTTCAACTAAGGTATGAAGGACCATTCAAAGTCTCAGTTGCAGTGGGTATCTGACAACATTCAAACTTTACCAGTATTCAAAGATTAGTCTTTGTAAACAAACTGAAAACTGGACATGTCAGGGAAATACTCCATAAACTACAAAAAAAGTTATGTAGCCAATCAATATTTAAAATATTTATTTTAATAATTTGGAATATAACAAATATTATTTTGTTTATATTTGTTAAATGTATTAAAATATAGAATTTTAAATTTCAATAATTTATTCAATTAGTTATTAGTTTTTCATATTGTTAAAAGTTTACATTAAATAATTTTAATTTAATATAATCTATTAACACGTTGAAGGCCGCAAAGCTAAAAAACAAATATATTGTGCATCGTATATGATTTGCACGATTTTTTAGTATCTTTCATATATTCTTGAGATAGTCTACTATATTCAGTTTCCTAACATCAAATAAATATTAAAATAATTTTTAGCATTAAAATAAGATAATCATAATTTTAATATAATTAATTAATATGAATAAATTTAATTTAACTATATTGGAATGAAATAATATTTTCTCCATTTTCCCTATTCTTGAATTGACAGTTTAATGGAAATATATAGATGACAACATTTACAAAATAATGCAACTTTTAAATTCTACTGCAATATAAATATATATTTGTCCACGTATATATATATATATATATATATATATATATATATATATATATATATATATATATATATATATATATATATATATATATATATATATATATATATATATATATATATATATATATATATATATTTGCTAACATTTTTTAAAAAATTTTCTATTAACATAACATGTGAGAATATAATTAAATTATTTAAATAAATAATTAAATAAGTAATTAAATAAGTGATAGCTAAATAAAATATTAAATGAATGTATTTTGTGGATTCATAAGGTATGCCAATTCCTTAAGCTTACATTACTCGACGTTGAATAAAAATCCGTGTGGAGAATTGTTTAAATATTTTAAACAAATTGCATTGTTTTTTGAATGTAATAAATATTAGTATTTTATTATGAAAAGTTATAAATATCAAAACTATAATAACTAACATAAAAACTGTTCCGAATTATAAGTAAATATCGAAAATATCGAGATTAACTTGCCATAAAATTATAATGTGATTTATTTAGCCCTTTAGCTACCAAAAAGTTAAAATGTGGATAATAAATTTGCATTCATATGTTAAAATGATAATTACTTTTTGGCAGCTCAAGCCTGAATGAATCACATTTTCTTTAAAGGTAACATTTGTTTTAATGCATCTACAAAAGAATGTAGATTTTAAGGTGATTGGGGTTTTGTTTGAATTACAAAGTTGATTTACTAAGTATCATTATTTCTTGTGTTTGAGGGACCACCGAGACAACTCCGACCACTACAAGTTGAGAAAATTATCAAAAAGATATGACTTACAACCCTGGAACGTACAAAGTAAAACATGCTACTCTTGTTCCCGTTTATAATGGTTAGAGTATAATCTGAAACTGCGATTGACAAAATATGCAATCAATGTTTCCTGAACTTCAATAGCATCACTTTAACGGATTGACTCTTTCTTTGGCTACATGTCTGCATCAGAAACTTTATAAAACAGAATTGCAGAACTAGAACTTAGTGCCTGAATTGCTTTCAACATTATAGTTAGAAATCTTCTGGTAACTTACAAACTTTATAGACCATGTTGAGGCAATGCTCGATACTTTCCGTAATTCAGGTTGCATAATCTCTTTTAAGCTGCACTATCTAATCAAATCATGGGATTATTATTGAAGGATACGAATAAAAGTTTCATCAGGATAAACAATTAGTGAATAAACGAATGGTCGTAGGAATGACGCAATAATAAATAACTATATCTAGAACTTAGTTCGGGAGAATTGTGGAGTTCCTTAAAGAAGAACTGTTACTAAATTCGTAACATGGTATTGAAAAAAAATTTTTTTAAAACATAATAGTAATACATTTATGATGACATAGCTCACTTAAATGTAAAAAGTTATCAAAATGAATGCCATTAGATGTTTGCAAGCTTTAACTCGTCCAATAATAAATTGTTGAACATCTTCCATCATTATTATCTTATTCGTATAATTTCAGAGCAATCTAAATACTTTTATTTTCATTATTCACCGTTAGAGATATATTATATATTAACTTGGTCATTTACAGCTGATTTTTTCAAACAAATCTACAAAAAAAATATACATTATAATTTGTTCAAAAATCTATATTTTCTAGTTATTCTATCCAACATGATGATGACATGAAAACTGTCGAAATATATCGTGAAAAAGAATGTTTGAATGGCGCTTTCTTATAATTAAATCGTTGCTTATGTATGTTTAACTATTTACTATACTTAGAGTTTTCAAATTTTTTAAATAATTAATAAAATCATTATTTTGATATTTTATCCCCAAATTATTTATTATTATATATATTTTTATCATTATTTATTATTAATTTTCATTTAATCAGGTGACGGAAATTTAGCAATAATAATAAAAACAAAATAAAATGAATAATAATAAATGTGATTTGATAATTTTTCATATTTATTGTCAAATGAAATCGATAAAGCTTACAATTTTTATATTTGTGCTATTTCAAAATATAATTTTTTTTATTTAGGTATGGCATACGCTCATTTGGTTGGTTTGAAGCCGATTTATGGTTTATATTGTTCTTTCTTCCCAGTAATTACGTACTTCTTTTTCGGTACCTCAAAGCACATTTCGATCGGTATAATTGGATATTCTGATATAAAATCAAATAGTAATTATTAAATAGGAACAGTTGCGATTATCAGTTTACTGACGGGAAAATTTCTCGAAAAATCTTTATTACATTTTCCAATTGGTATTAGTAATTAATAATTTTTTTTGTTTTAATATTGATTAGACATAACGAATAATTCCTTTACACTTCTTGCCAAAGACAATAATTCCTTTTTATCATCAAATGAATCTCTTGAAGCCTCAAAAATAACAGAATTGCTTAAAGCAAATCGGGTAGCTGGTTTTGCATTTCTTGTTGGTGTTGTTCAGGTATAATCTTCTATATTCTGATTTCATTCCATTACTTTGTTAAGCTCATAATGGGCATATTTAATCTTGGATTTTTGACCAAATATCTGTCCGATCCACTGATTTCTGGATTTACTGTCGGCGCATCCATGCATGTTTTCACAAGCCAAATCAAGTATTGTTTCGGTTTGAACATTCCAAAACAATTCGGAGCGTTCAATATCGCAAAAGTAAGAAATAATTTATTTCACTAAAGTTCATCAACAATTAAAATTTTTAATTTTAGATTAACTCTGTTACGCTTCCCATTCTTCTATAAGGATATGCCTATAACGATATAGATAGCGTCTTTAGAGTTAGTCAGTATGAGTTTTTAAAGGTGACACTAGATAAAAACGAAGGTAAAAAAATATTATCTAAAAGATTATTCACGCAGTTTACCACTAACAAGTTGTTATATGATTAGGCTTGCCAGGTGTACGTTATTTGAACGTACCGTACGTTATTTTGGCTTACAAAATAAGAATGTACGTTATTTACGGAATTAGTGAAAACGTACCTAAAGGTACGTTTAATTACTGATTAATTGTAGAATTTATTTTTGCGGTACCTCATTTCCAACGCGATGAGTGAACGCATGTTTTGTTTAATGTTTTATGCTTGGAGATCAGATAGAAGTCGTCTCCTTATAAAAAATATAGAATCTGAAATCCTCGTGAAAGCATAATTTTAATATGAATTGCAAAGAGTTTTACAAATATGTGATTCAGAAAGATGAATTATTAAAAAACTTAAAGGAAATGAAAAATATACCTAATCAAATTATAATTAAATGAAGTCCTTGTGATTTATTTTTTAAATTGTTAGTACTATTAATATAATTAATATAATTGTTTTCTTTTTTATGCTGATCAATTTTTGTATGTACGTTTTTTTCGAAATTTTTATCTGGCAAGCCTATATATGATATAACTTAGATCTATAAAAATTGATTTGCTTTCAATTTTTAAAATATTTTAATTAATTTCCAGAAATATCTAGATTAATTGTAAATCCGTATATACTCAACTATAAGGTCGTTTAAGTATAAGTCGGAAGTCGATTCTAATTAATTTTTAGCTTTCCAAATTTTCGGCTTGAGTATAAGTCGGAGATTAAAGAGACAACCAGTAACAGCAATTTTTATATATTATTAGTTATTTAATTTAAAATATTTACTACGAAAAACAATGTTGGTTATAAAATAATAAAATTTACCTATTCCTAAATAACAAAAATCTAAAACTATTCTTATAAAATAATTAAATTTACGCGCTCAGGGCAGCTTGTTTGTTGATTGTTGACATCTTGCAGCGGTAAACTTCAAAATTTAAAAATATAATATTATTATTATTAATAGGTTATGTTGTTTTTAAAAATGCAAATTGCCAAAAAGTTCTTAAAATCTAACATTTTTGAGGTTTTATTACTTTTGGTTTAAATATAAGTCGGATTTTAAGATTATCTATTCCTGAAAAGGTTGAAATTTTCCGACTTGTACTTCAGTACATATGGTAATTAAAATAATATTTAATAGAAGTCTTTTGTATTGTATAAGGTATTTGAGGACAGGGATAACTTTTTATTAATTATATCCTCATTCTGAATAAACAATTGAGAATATCTAGTAGTTGCCCTGGGATTTTTGTTGTTAAGAACAAAGTTTCCAGCTAATTGGAGGACTTAGGCAGTCAAGTATTCTAAAGAAGCAGCATTGTAAACTTGGACTCGAGCTCCTATTATTTCTATGAAATTAACTTTCAGTAAATTATGATGAATCCTACTAACTGGGAATTGAAATCTAACTCTTGAACTTAAAGATTTTGTTGGATTTGTTTTAATTGATATTTTATTTTATTAAATATTTTTTTCTTCTGGCTCTTAATATTTTAATAGCGTAGAATTTTCTTGTTTATTCTTGTATTTTCATTTTATTTCATATATAATTAATTTATAATTATAGTTTAGATGAATTATAATATAAGATGACAACGATGAAGTTATCAATTGTCAAACGAAGGAGAATATAGAAAACATTTATTTTACTATATTATTATAAGAAATTTCCTAAATCTACATATTTTGGAAATTAAAAAATTTTCAAAATATAATAAATTTCAATTTTTTGAAATAATAACAATAATAATAATAATAATAATAATAATAATAATAATAATAATAATAATTAATAATAATAATTAATAATAATAATAATAATAAATATATAATAATAATTTATTATTATTATTATTATTATTATTATATTATTATTATTATTATTATTATTATTATTATTATTATTATTATTATTAATTAATAATTTATTATTATAATTTATTATTATTATTATTATTATTATTAATATTATTATTATCATTATTATTATTATTATTATTATTATTATTATTATTATTATTATTATTATTATTATTATTATTATTATTATTATTATTATATTATTATTATTATTATTATTATTATTATTATTATTATTATTATTATTATTATTGTTATTATTTTTATTATTGTCAAAACCGAACAATAAATTGTCAGTTATAAGGAATTATCTAAAAAGCATAATTCAAAGAAATAAGTAAGCCTTTTTAAAATTGTTTATTAATTGAACATTTCCCACTCAAAATCTTGATCTAAAACATAAGCCTAGAACCTTTTTCAACTTAACAGCCATAAAAAATTTACACTGCAGAAAATGCATACCAATTTGTTTCAATATTATCTTTATTATCATCATAATTATTACAATCAATAAGCAAGAATTTTGTAATAAAATTATATAAATCATTTCTAAAATATTTCTAAAAAATATTTTGAAGTTAGTAGAAAAATCATTTGAAAATAACTTCATTATTTTTTAGACATATTTCTATATTGCTAAAAACCTCCCAAAAACCAACATTCCAACACTTGTTTTAACTGTCATAGTTATTATTGTGCTTTTCAGTTACCAAAGAATGGGTTAATCCTCGCGTAGTAAAAAAAATACGGGTACCCGTGCCAATGGAATTAATAGTGGTGAGTTTTGTAAATGTTCTGATTGTTCAAATATTTTAATTAATCGTTTCAGGTAATAATTGGAACAGTTGTCTCAAAATATCTACTGCTAAACGAAAACCATAAAGTGAGAACGGTTGGGGAAATATCTCAAGGGTTATTATTATATTTATAATAATTCAATAATTACAGAAAATTCTATTATATATTTTCCTCAATTATAATTTCATTGGTTTTCAAACGGAATCTTAGGATTGATTAAAATTATTTTTTGAACACCTCGGTAGAAAATTATCACAAGATATTTTTCTTAATTTTATAGAGTTAATATTACCATTCGGTAGAACAGAGCTTATAATCCAATTTCTCATATTGTCGATCAGAACACGAAACTCAAAACAATAAGTTTTATTTGTACGACAATTTGTTCCAATTTTCAATGACAACGTAAATATTCTCGCCCCCCCCCCTTTTCGGTCTATCGAAAATTATAGTGTCATGATGTAAACGGTTCGATATTCGTACATTTAATTTTATTGGTAAAATGCGACTGTTTGCTATAAATGCACAGTAATGTATACGTCTATCCCTACCCTTTATACCAACGCCTACTAAAACACAGGCCTAACACAAGTAGTGGGATTTTCTGCGGTGGCTTCGTTGAAAACAAAATACAGATCACAGCTATATATAGAAAAAGAACTTAGGGTATCCATATCTGGTATTACTCCTTCATTTCAAAAACTTTGCAATGAGAAACAGGCTCAAGGAAGTCATTAATTAATAACATAACATATTTAACTGGTATTTGTTTCATACTAATAAACTTAAATAATAAATATAATAAATTATTTATTGGTAATATGTAATTATAAACTGTATTCTTATTTTAAAAATATATATGTAAATTTTTTAATTATACAATCTCTTATATTTAACCTTCAACAAAGTTTTAATTTTGTTTTTAAATATACTCGCGCCCCCCAAGGGTTGAGAATCGCTGCTCTATAGTAATAATTTACTATAGAGAATTGAACTATATAGTTTTTTTATTTACAAAGGTACATAATAATAATAAAAATGACAATAATAATAAAATTAACAAAACGCTAAATTAATAATAAAAATAACAACACACTATAGTAATTTTTTTTCCATCTCCTACTTTCTCATAAATGTTCCCCCGAAAAAAATCAATTTTTAATTATTTTGTGTTTCAATTTCATTTTCGAATTTCTGTGTTAAATTTTGTATTTTAATTGCTTGCATGCAACTCAGAGTCAATTACATTAATTTATATTGCCTCAACAATTTCGAGATCAAATGTTAGCAAAATTCAAATCTAAATACTTACGATTGAATTTATATTTATTACAAATTAATTATTTAAATTATTTAAATTAAACTATTATAATTTTTTTATTTTTGTGAAAAACATATTGCAAAATAATGACTCACATTATAAATAATACAAATTTGTTTACATCTTTTTTATCATCAATAATATTTTTAACTAATGTATTTTATTTTAGTTTTTCAATAAATTGTCTTAATAGTGCAATGTAAATAATCATTTTTAATATTTCATAAAATTTTCGCTAAATGTTTGATAGAGTGGTTAGATTTTATTTTAAACTAGTAAGGCGTAGGACATCATTTCGGCAATGATGAATGCGTGGACAGTTTCTGTTTGTTTTATGCATTATCATTTCACAACTTTTCGATACGAATCATTGCAGTTGATGCTCTTTATGATGCTCTTTATGAATAGTATTCTGTTGGCTTGTTTAACATAAAGACAGTATTCGACACAATTTGACGTTTTATAATATTACCGAATATTTATTTGTATTCATTCCATAAATAATCGTCTTACTATACTGTACATTTTCTGTAAAATGATGGAAGGTTTAATCCTAATAGGATGGTTGAATTATTTTTACTATTTGAAGTGAATTTTTCAGAAATTCTTTAAACTACCACTATAATATTAAAACAATTAAAGTTTCAGAATGTTTAAAATTTGTTTAAAAAACAATTAATTTTTAAAATACTCAATTTAATTTAGGTGCCGCAGTTTTATCCATGAACAAGGTTTATGAGGGGTTGATAGTTTAAAAAATTTTGATAAATTAAAAACTTATATATGAACTACGCATCAGTAAGATTAGTAAAATTGGTTATGAGCAGTAACAGATTCTGTCTATTCATAAACCCAATCTTCCAGAGACCTTTAATTCGATGTTGTTTTCATTGGTCTTCGTAGCTTATCTACCTGAAATAAACCTCCACATTACATTAATTTTCCTTTTACAGAGTTTTTTACACTAGATATTGCCAATTTTAAAATTTATCCAACGAATATTTTCGAATGTAATTCAAATTTTTAGTCCATTCGTCAAGTTTCGTCAAATAAATTGTAACGTTGATGGTTTACCAATAAATGAGAGTTTGCTGATCGTCAATTCAGCCTCGAATTGAAAGATTTTGCTGTGAAAATTAGTGTTATTCCTTTCACTATTAGTTTTAAAATAAATTTATTCCCAATCTTTAAATTTTGAGTTTTTTAATTGTTGGGATCCGCCAAAGAAAAAGTGGCATTTTAGGGTTCAGTGAACAGAAATAGTTATCTGATTGTCAGTTAAATGAAATTCTCCTTCCTAGGAGTTGTTGAGTTTAAAAAATTATCTTCTTTTAATGCCACCCCATTTTCTAAATTAATTTAACATTAAGAAAATAAATTATTATTATTATTAAGATTGTTATTATTATTATTATGATTATTATTATTATTATTATTATTATTATTATTATTATTATTATTATTATTATTATTATTATTATTATTATTATTATTATTATTATTATTATTATTATATTATTATTATTATTATTATTATTATTATTATTATTATTATTATTATTATTATTATTATTATTATTATTATTATTATTATTATTGTTATAATTAATGGATATCTGCTTCAATTTTTTTATTATTTTTTTTATTTTATTAAAAAAGAGTTATGTGACTTGCTGAATATATCAAATCCGACCGGATATGAAAACGTGCTGCATTATTTTATATAAGATGTTGAAATAAATTAAACAAAAATACGAGGAAAATAATTAAAATATGAGTAAAGTTAGATTTAAAATGAAAGAAAAAACGAAAATTCAATTTAATTATACGTACTTCCAATAACCTTCGTGCCTGGGTGCAAAATCTATTAGATTAAACTTCAATAATATGGGAAACTTTTACAATAAACAATCAAGGTTAACAATATATTTGTTTGGTTTGGTCTGCATCATGACTGTTTTCAATGATTCAGAATTTTATATTAATACATTTATTAAAAAATAAATAATATTTTAGATTACCGCTTCCTTCTCTACCTGACCTCAACAACCTTTCTAGGTACATTGCGGACATTTTTATTACTGCTGTTATTGCATTTTCTGTGGGAATTTCACTTGCCAAATTATTTAGTAAGAAACATGGTTATGAAATTGATACAAATCAGGTAATAATAATAATAATAATAATAATAATAATAATAATAATAATAATAATAATAATAATAATAATAATAATAATAATAATAATAATAATAATAATAATAATAATAATAATAATAATAATAATAATAGTATTTACTTTCCAAATACTCAGTATCCATTAAAACTTATATGTCCTGTAATTCTAATAAATTCACTAAAAATATTCACCCTAAGTAAGAGAAAATAATAAGTTACAAAAAAGTCATATTAATTTATAATGAATTCTTTTTGATTTGATTAATTTATAAAAATTACAGTATCGATTTACAGCACATTTTATTTTATTTAAATTTGATGATATACAACAATTGAAAATTTTTTAATAATTTTCTAAGTATAATGATGATAATGATATAATAATAATAATAATAATAATAATAATAATAATAATAATAATAATAATAATAATAATAATAATAATAATAATAATAATAATAATAATAATAATAATAATAATAATAATAATAATAATAAAAATAATAATAATAATCACAATAACCAATCATTATAATCAGTAAGTCCTAAACTGATAATAAAAATCGTTTTTAATAAAATTAAATTTAATAAACCAATAATCTTTTCATAAAATATTTTATTTTGAAAATTAATATATTTAATCTTTAGTAAACTCTTACACCTTTTTACTGTTACACTTTTAAAATTTGTTGTATTTTACATATTGAAATTTTTAATTTCTTATCTTTTCAATATTAACGAATTAATAAAAACTTTCAAAAACGTCTCACCTATTCTTTTAAATTATTTGTAATTTAAAATTATTTTCCTATTAGAAATCCTTTTACTAATAACAATAATAACGATATTAATATATTATGATTAACAGGTGATTTTTTACAAGTTTATTAAATTTCATTAATTTTAGGAATTAATTGCTTATGGAATTATGAATTTTATTTCTTCCTTTTTCCTCTGTTATCCGTCTGCGTCCTCACTCAGTCGATCTGCAGTTCAAGAGTCTGTTGGCGGAAAGACTCAATTAACGTCTCTTGTATCATCATTTCTGTTATTATTCGTTTTGCTTTTCATTGGACCAGTGTTCCATACATTACCAAATGTAAGTAATAAATAATATAAATAATAAATAAAAACAAATTTAATATTTTACAGTGCATTCTTTCCGCCATCATCATTGTTGCTTTAAAAGGAATGTTCATGCAGTTCGCAGCGTTGAAAGAACTTTGGTTATTCTCAATATGGGATTTTGTTTGTTTTTATGTTTATCATTTATTATTATTATTATTATTATTATTATTATTATTATTATTATTATTATTATTATTATTATTATTATTATTATTATTATTATTATTATTATTATTATTATTATTATTATTATTATTATTATTATTATTATTATTATTATTATTATTATTATTATTATTATTATTATTATTATTATTATTATTATTAGCATTAGTATTAGTAGTAGTAGTATATAATGCTTGATTTTAATTTATTATTTTCAAGTCAACATGGGTGGTTGCCTTCCTCGGCACAGTATTCATTGACGTGGAATACGGATTAATGATTGGAGTAGGATTTTCAATTTTGATGATAATGCTAAGAACTCAAAATCCAAAATCCCATATCCTTGGTCAAATAAAAGGCACAGACTTGTATAAGAACATCGAAGTTTACAATGAGGTAAGTTTTTGATAACTTTGTGTGACTAATTTTTAGATTTTTGCGCCGTTTTGAAATTACGAAAATTTTTAAGTATTTTATTTTAAAGTGGTAATAAAATTTTTTTTATGTAGTTCATGGAAAGAAATTGCAATTGTCATTTCACAGTGAGCTTATTTTGTCAGATATAATTAATATTTAATATTTAGCATATTATTTATTCTCTATTTCAATTTCTTTTTTGAATTTATTGATTTATTATTTAATTTTTAACAAAATTTAATTGAAAAATAAATACTGAAATAAAGTTATTATTATTGATATTTAATTGAATTTATTGATATTTTGGTGCAATGATTTTGTAAAGAATTTGATAATTATCATATATGCTTAAATTTGCACGGCAAAATGCTTTGAAATTTGTATTGCGATCTTTATAATTTTGCTTTTTCAAATTTAGAAAACTGCACTAGGGCAAATAATTGGCATTTTTACATTGTAATTTTTTAATTAAATGAAAGGATAAAGGAGTATTTGATGGTTTTCTTGATGAAAAGTGGCACTTGTAGAAATTTTCAGTTTTTTCATCTGTGATTGATTTCTACAGTTTCATGAATTATTTTCTTAAAAAAAGATTTAATATTTTCTTATTGAATTAATTAATTTTATTTTGGGATTTTATAAATTTCCTTCAGTTAAATTTAAAATTGTTTTATTTTCAATTATAAAAATTAGTATATTATTTATACCAAATAATACCAAATTATTATGATATAATTTTCAACTTTTGAAATAATCCTGTTACCCTCATTTTGACTCATTTTTATTATACTGTTATTTGCAAAATTTGCAAAAAATAAAAATTTTCATATAGCATTATTTGTGGGGGCTAATATTAATCTGTTTGAAAATGTCTAAATCTTTTACACAAAAGGTGAAGAATCGGTAAAAACTATAATTTTTAATGATTAATGCTTTGATATAAATACAATAGCACTTTTAAAATAATTTAATAAATAATAGTTTTTTAAAATTTGATTTTAGAAAATATTAAAATATAGAAACCTGAATACATTATTTTTTCAATCGCAATAAGTTGCCTAACAATTTTTCTTGGAAATATCATCAAAACATTTTTCTGTCTTTTTTGTCGAATGGAAACGTGTAAATAACATTTCTTTAAGTTGAATTTCGTTCCATACAAAATGGTTATGGAATATATTTGACGAGTAAGTATGGTTTTTCGCACATTAATTTCTTTATTTAAAAAAAAGTGCTTTGAGTTATTTAGTGAAAAATTCATTTAAATTTGAATCTTTTCTTATTTTAGTAAAATAATACATTTTGTTAATTTAAACAAAATAAAACAAATAAGTCGCATTATTGATTCATTAAGTACCTGTGCTCTATTTGTAGAAAATTAAATTAATAATTGTTTTCTTTCAAATTCTTAGGTATATTAAATTTAATGGCTTTAATTTATTTATTAAATAATTTGTTGTAATTTTAATTTAAATATAAAATCCGGTAATGGCGCAAAAAAAATCAGGTGATGCAAAATTGATTAGAACCTTAATTTTTTTCAAACATTCATTCACCTTTAAGGTCGGTGGAAGAAATGCTCATCTTATTAACTATTTTGAACAAATGTCACTCAACATATTGTCGACCAATCTGGGAGATCTTCCCGTTTCGTAAAATATCAGTGCATTACCGATAGGGAAGATCTCCCCATTTGTCTATATAATGCAACACAGTAATGTATGGTTTTCAGTATATATCTAATATATTTTGATGCCCTTTGCTCGCTTTAGTCCTTCGCTCACATTAAATTATCACTGCATTTTTTATATAACTGTAAGAGAAAAACTAGAAAATTATTACATGAAACTCCAATGAGACACCGATAATATAAAAACATACCTACTCACTTTGATGTTGTTGTAATTTCGTTGATTACAGGAAGTAATTTTAGATACTTCCTTAGAAAAGTTCGAGCTTTGATTCAAAGTCAATTCAGGATTGGGATAATTCCAATTTAAATTTGCTAAATTAATGATTTCAAAAAATTGCCATAGTTCAAAATAAACTGGGATTGTAACATTCAAATAATGTACAACAGGGTTTCTCATAGTGTGCCCCAGCAGGATCCCATAATCAAATTTGAAATAAACATTTTCTTCGTTTACTGCAACAAAAACCAAATACCGCAACAGACTTGATGCAAAATCTGACATGAGGATACAACTCTAAGCTATAAAGCCAGACATAAAAGAATTATATAACAATAGGAAACAAGTCCACTCATCCCACTAGAAATGATAGCTTTCTATGATTTATTAGGTTTTTTATAATTTATATTTTTGTTGAAGTACAAATAAATTTCATTCATTTTTTTATTTATGAATTTGTAAATATATGTGTGAAAAAATAAACTACGCTTTGGAGTTAGGCATCATTGATTGACACATACACACAATTAGTCATTAGTGAACCACCGGGGTTCCGTAAAAATTTATGGCTTTGAAGGGCTACGCAGCTCAAAAAGTTTGAGAACCGCTGATGTACAATATAATAAAAATAATTAATGAAATAAATAATAAAAAAATCTGAGCACCCAAGTATTCAACATTCATCAAAAAAACAAGCGTTCAATAATTCACAATAATTATAAGAAATAACATTTAATTCAGCATTGGGGTGAGAGAAATCAAATATCCTATTACAATTACATCCCATATTACACATACTTGTCTATTGTAGAATCGAATTTTGCGACCGTTCAATCCACTGATCTTTGTCATTACTGGATTGCACAGTGTAATTATTATCCATATTAATTTTTATTTAAATTTCAAATTCATTTTCCAGCATTTATTAAATTTGATACTTTTTGCTGAAACGGGAATTATTCGGCACTATATAAAATACTAACAATATTATTATAGATGAGCCAAATATTCTTTTAATTTGAAATTTAATTTAATTTAATTTAATATTTTAATAATTTTCAGTTTAAACCAAAATTTACACTTTCTACTCAAAATTTTTTTTTCATTGTTTTTTTTATTTTCAAAATTGTTGGTTTATATTTAATTTGTAATTGCTCATTTCAGACAGTCTTGAACGAGAAACTATGAGATTCTCCATAAAAAATGAATTATAGTGATTAATTAACATAATAATACGGATTTTACAGTAATGCACAATTACTCAAAAAAAAATTTAATAATTTTTTCAAATTTCAATTGGACTATAGATCAATGTTTTATTAAATTTAACATAAATTGTCGGCACTGTATTTTTCCTGTGTTGTTTGAAAATAACAAAACTTGAAAAAGCCAGTGCTGAAAATTTGTGTTAAATTGGCTGAAACATTGAAGAGAAATTAAGTTTTTGAAAAATAATACTGATTTTACTGTAAATATTTTTTTAACTCTAATTTTAATATATCATTAATTTAGAAAATAGTGTTCGTATGAATAGAGAAAAAAAATTTAATGCAATGGAAATCGGATAAAAATGTGTTTTCAAAGATGCAATAAAAATGAGAGCCGTTTTTATTTCTTTTCAACAAAAAAGAAATTTTGTAAAAATCTATACACAATAAATAAAACTTTTTATTTTCAAAATAAGGACAAACTTTGAAAGAGGTTTTGAATTAAGTCTTTTACATAAAGGCAATTTACTTCATCTTATTAAATATATTTTTCATCATTATAATTTTGCTCAGAAAAATACCGTATATACTCGCGTATAAGTCACGAAATTTACGTCAAATTTTCAAGTCAAAATTGCCACTTCAACTTATACGCGGGTCAGAAAAAGTACAAATTAATTTTAAACGAAATTATTAAATTGGTTATAATTTGTAATGTTAATTTTTTAATTATACATTAATTTTTTCATTAAATAATTAATTAAAATTCTTAATAAAATTGTAATTTATCAATATTTTAAAGCATCATTAACAAACAAATAATAAATTTGACAATATATTATTTCCAATCAGATTGTTTTTATCAAAAACTGAACAAAAAGTGCGAGATCATTAGTGGTTTGGGACATGTTTAGAACTCACCTTACTGGTGATTGTAAAGAAACAGCAAATGATCTCAAAACTGTCCTTGTTGTAATTCCAGGAGGACTCACATCTATGCTCCAGAAGATGATGCTTTGCTTGAAGATAATGCAGGTGATCTGACAGATGATGAGGCTCAATTTGAGGATAATGGTTACACTGAGGACCGTGTTGGAGAAGTTTCATATGAATTCTACAATGAACATTTTGATGATGTCAATTTTTTTTGCAATAAATATCTTAATTTTCTTTACTTTTCTTACTTCAACTTATACGTGGGTTTTCAATTAGTGATAAAAAATGACTCAAAAATGTCACTTCGACTTATACGCGAGTATATACGGTAATTACTAGGGTTATGATTTTGGGCCCTTTTTTTCAAAACATTTTTCCTGTGCTTTCAGTAGATGAACATTTGTATAAATCATTCATTTTTAGGATTTTAATTTAAAAATTTTAAAAAAGGTCGCGCACTCAATTTTTTCTAATATCCAGACCATGATATAAAATTAGCATTAATATTTATATTTTTTATTTATTCAAATTCACTTGAAAAAGGCAGTGACGAAAATTCGTGAATATCAAAAACATTTACTATTTATAGTCTTCAAGCTCTTTTTAATAAATACAATAGAACAAAAATCAGTCGTGAAATTTATATATATTTGTANGAGGCTCAATTTGAGGATAATGGTTACACTGAGGACCGTGTTGGAGAAGTTTCATATGAATTCTACAATGAACATTTTGATGATGTCAATTTTTTTTGCAATAAATATCTTAATTTTCTTTACTTTTCTTACTTCAACTTATACGTGGGTTTTCAATTAGTGATAAAAAATGACTCAAAAATGTCACTTCGACTTATACGCGAGTATATACGGTAATTACTAGGGTTATGATTTTGGGCCCTTTTTTTCAAAACATTTTTCCTGTGCTTTCAGTAGATGAACATTTGTATAAATCATTCATTTTTAGGATTTTAATTTAAAAATTTTAAAAAAGGTCGCGCACTCAATTTTTTCTAATATCCAGACCATGATATAAAATTAGCATTAATATTTATATTTTTTATTTATTCAAATTCACTTGAAAAAGGCAGTGACGAAAATTCGTGAATATCAAAAACATTTACTGATTTATAGTCTTCAAGCTCTTTTTAATAAATACAATAGAACAAAAATCAGTCGTGAAATTTATATATATTTGTAATATACATCTAAAATATAATTATATTCATAAAATAACCTTTAGTTTATTTATACTTTCAAATATGATAGTCAATTAGTCATTTTCAAATACCTAAAAGACATAATTTCTTCTGTAATTTTGTCTATCCTCGCCTTTCTTTCTCTGACGAATTGATACAATCCCAAGTAACGTCCAATAATGTTACTCGTTTACAGGCATTTTACAAAGTTCCGTTAATTCTGTTAATTGTTAAAGTATTTCTGAACGCCTTGTGATTTTATTCTTTAAATTATGTTTCCATATATTTCTGACTTGTCATTGACAATTTGTTTCTCTAACTTAGATAACATTATAAATCCTAAATTACATATTACAAATAAATATTAAAAAATCATGTAATACCCTATTAGTAATAAAATTTAATTTACCCGTTGTATCAAAATAACTAAAATAAGTAATTTGATTGATTTGTATCTTAATTATCGTAAGAAAAAAAAATTCGAGAAGGATTTGGTTGGTTTTTTGACATTACGAAAGAAAAAGGGTATTGGTTGAGTTCAGAAGACAAACAGTTGCATTTAACTATGGTTGAATCCAAGAGTAGCATCTAGATATACAACCTCGAAATTAGCATCTGCATCAACAATTCATCCATCAAAACGAAGTAGAGTGACAGTGACATCAATTGAAAAAAGTGCTGGCGAATTATCCGATGAATGCTTGGATGAAAATGTTTCTATTATGTCACTTGATGCAGTAATGGAACCTGATACACAGATAAAGAAGAGAAAATACCAATGTACAATGCCTGCTGCAAATCTTGTTACAAGGTATACCTTATCAACAAGACAAGCTTCAAGAGTCTGCAACAGCTTAGGTAGCGAAAGCGATGGTCATATATCAACCCCGTCACAAATTGGTGTGTGGAGAAAAGTAATTTGAGGGAGAAAGAAGGCTTTCTAAAGTAAAAGGCGTTCTCCAACGCGAAAGCGATTTGTGTCTACATTTCGATGGTAAACAGATGTTAAATAATGAATACCAAGTTGTGTGGTTAAAAAGTCCGTTTCGAGGTTTAAATCTTGGAATACTTATTTGTAGAATTGGTTCTGCAGAGGATATATTCAATCAATTAAATAATCTTTTAGATCAATTCGATACTTGGAAATGCTTCAAAATGGTTGTATACGAAACAACTGCGGTTAATACTGGTCTAAGAAATGGAATTATTGTGCGGCTTCAAACCGAATTTCAAAGAAAAGGCCGCTATATATCGGTTGTCAAAATCATATTCTGGACCTAGTTCTTAGACATTTAATTGACTTCAGTTTTCCAACTCATTCACAGAGTCCAAATAGTAATTATGATTTAATTATCAGCCCATATGAGAATCTTCAAAAACAGAATGTGGAGAGACGGAACTACTTTTAACAAAAAATCTGGATTGAGAGATGATTTAAAATTTTTTTTGAGCTATGTGAGGCATACAAATAGTATACGAGTTCTGGCAAATTTCCTATCATCAAGTGGCGAAAACTATCAATTCATAATGCCAAATGGAACTCTCGACTAACTTTGGCTAAAATTGACTATTTTCTCATGTTACAGTATGTGCAGCAGCATGGTTCTCCGATCAGCATTTTAATAGTCATGTTTATGACTAATTCCTTCTTGGTATCCCTAAATTCCGAAATCAGAAGTCAATAAAATGCTTCAAAAGACATTGGTTAAACGAAGAATCAGTTATTAATATTCCCCGTTTCAATATTGTGGCTGAAAGAGCAGTAAAGATGATGGAAAACCTTTCGAGAAAATGCAAAAACCTAAACCTCAGATTTGTAAATACAAATTTAGACTTATAAATATTGTCATTAATAAATGTTTGAATTTGTGCCTAAATGTTTTAAGCGTGGTGCGCGACGTTTTCGAATATTTATCACTAAAAAAATCATATATGCTATTTTTATATAAAAGTTCATCTTATGCTGCCACAGGCATCTCTTTAAAAAACATCATAACCCTAGTAATTACTATTTTGCAAACAAAAATGACCAATATATATAGTAAACTGTTTTTTATTTTTTAGTTTAAATATAATGTAGGGAGTTCCTTCGACATGGCAAGACAACATATATTGCTCTTCGGTGTTTTATATTACAATTACAGGTTTGTCGAGTCACATTCCTAGTATCAGGTATGAAACTTTTGTACTTTAGTTTTCGGCGCGGAAAGTGCACTGTCAGAATGTTGAATTTAAAGCTTACACAACCTGTGATATTATTGAAGTTTGGGACATGTTTTCCCGTATTTCATTGGAGTTTTAATAATAAGCACCGAACAGTACAAAGAAAAGCTCATAAATTTATTGAAGAACATCTTTGATAAACCTTTGAATGTTACTAGCAAAATCTCAAAATTTCTGTTTAGTTCAATATGTAAAGAGAAAAAATTCTGAATTTAAACATCTTGAAGAGATAGAAATAAAACACCTTACTGTACAAATATTGGTATTCAGAAACCATTGAATGTATAAACCTTGATACTCTGTAATAAGTTATAACTGTCTTGAATATCTGGGCAATACCTTTATAAGGTTTAACAAGATTCGACCGTTTGCAATATGCTTCATGAAACCTGGTGAGAATCACTATTTTCACTGAATGATTATCAATTTGTATCATACTATGAGTTTCATGAGGTTCATGTGATCAAAAACCTCATGTGTATAAATCATGGCCTCATGCTCAACCAAACAATTTGCAGCTTATTCAATACACTATTTACATGAGTGTATTTTCATTCTCCGACTGAGGCAGTTTCTAACACAATAACTGGTAAAGTTGATAATCCATCAATGGTACTTCATTGAATTGTTTATTCCGTTTGCAACCTTCTGTGAGTACAAGAGGATAAAGGATGATTTGGAAGAATATTCCATGAATTCAAAAATGGTTTAAAACATACAATAACCCCATGGGAGAAACTCTAATAACATTTGTGACCATTAATATTAATAAAATATTCAATTATATATTTTTAAATTGTATTTTTCATTTTTTTATTAATTTTAGTGCGAAGAAATAGATGGTATCAAGATCTTCAGATATGAAGGTAGCCTCTACTATGCTTGTAGCGACCATTTCAAAAATAGTCTTTATAACAAAATATCCTACAATCCAAGACTGATTAAGCTAAGAATTCTCAAACTGGAACGAAAATTGAAAAAATTAAATAAAGATATTAATAGTAATAGACTTTCAATAACAATTCACTTTCATTGTACATTTTATGTAGATATTGAGAATTGTCCATTTATCGAAGACAAAACCCAATTGGAAAAGGAACTAGAAAGACTCAAACATCCTATTATTCATCATCTAATAATAGACTGTTCAACCTGGGGTTACATAGATTACGTTGGGGTCAAAACGCTCAATCAGGTTCGAATTGGATTATTTTAAATTTGATCAAAATAATTATAATGGTCAAATTTACCCACTTTCCTAAATTGAAACATTTCAAACCATTTTTAACCGTCATTTATTCAAAAACTGAAAATAATTATGGAGTGAAAAAAATGCGTTTCTAATCGATTTTTAATTGGCTGGTGTCATACTTACCAGTAAGTGCCATTCAAACATTGTTCAGCAAATGAGAATGTAAAGCAGATTAATTGGCATTAATTATATGAGATCAATTATTAATTTCTATTAGTAACTTCTCAACAGTAACAATTCAGACTTATGTCTTCTAAGGGGCTCCCAGGTCTTCATAAATTTCTAAAAATTAGTAACAACTAATTTTTACCTTTTAAGTAACCTCGATTTAAAAATTTTTATTTCCCTTAAGAAGAACTTACTTTGTCACAAAATACAATTTTTACGGCTTAGTAGTTATAATTTGATATTTTAGGATAACATTGTTAATAAATATTAGCATTTTTATTCATTTACCAATTCATCTTTAATTATTTAACTAATTGAATTATTTCATTCAGGTAATTGAAGAATACAAAAGTATTAATATTACTGTTCTTCTGGCTAATCCAAAAAGTAAGAATTATTCTTGATTTTAGTTATTAAAAGTTTCTAATTTCTAAGTTTTTAATTAGTTCTTATTTATGACAAATTAAAGCGTCAATTAATTTGTAAAAGTGTGAAAAAAAGGGGAAAATTAAAAAAAATTAATAATAATAATAATAATAATAAAAATTATTATAATAATAATAATAATAATAATAATAATAATAATAATAATAATAATAAAAATTATAATAATAATAATAATAATAATAATAATAATAATAATAATAATAATAAAAATTATAATAATAATAATAATAATAATAATAATAGAAATAATAATAATAATAATAATAATAATAATAATAATAATAATAATAATAATAATAATAATAATAATAATAATAATAGAAATAATAATAGAAATAATAATAATAATAATAATAATAATAATAATAATAATAATAATAATAATAATAATAATAATAATAATAATAATAATAATAATAATAATAATAATAATAATAATAGAAATAATAATAATAATAATAATAATAATAATAATAATAATAATAATAATAATAATAATAATAATAATAATAATAATAATAATAATAATAACAATAATAATAATAGAAATAATAATAATAATAATAATAATAATAATAATAATAATAATAATAATAATAAAAATTATAATAATAATAATAATAATAATAATAATAATAATAATAGAAATAATAATAATAATAATAATAATAATAATAATAATAATAATAATAATAATAATAATAATAATAATAATAATAATAATAATAATAATAATAATAATAATAATAATAATAATAGAAATAATAATAATAATAATAATAATAATAATAATAGAAATAATAATAATAATAATAATAATAATAATAATAATAATAATAATAATAATAATAATAATAATAATAATAATAAAAATAATAATAATAATAATAGCTTAACCGCCATAATCAAGCACTAAAATTAAAATAAATATATTTATAAGTTACCTATTATAAAATCATATTTGCGTTATCATATAAAAATTTGTTAATAATAATAAAATTTATTAAAAACACAATTAATTGTGAATATAATATTTTGCGTTTTAGGGTTAAATGTTTCATCATCGAAGTCGAACAAGCAATTCGCTTTAAAATTGGTCTTTATTGTATTTTCATCGGTATAATGATCTCGTTGTTTGCAGTGTCTATGATCCAAACCTTGAGAATATTGATGATTGGCAGGAAGTTCATCGGAAAAGTATGTAACAAAATTGAAGTGTTGCATATTCGTTAATGCTATTCGATTCTATAAATTTGAATTTAATAGAATCCTCTTGAATGATTTACATTTCATAATCTTCACCAGATTCATAATTTACTAAATTTAGTTTGAGCCAAAAAATTATTATTTGATATTTGAAATGACATGTTTGAAAAAAAAACAAAGCATGGAAAAGATTTTCTACTTAATCTAGGAATGTTCTTAAAATAGTTTCAACTGATAACGGATAGTCTCTCTCCATATATGCAGCATTACACATTACAAAAATGGTGTAATTTTCATGTAAATAAATTACCATTTGTCTTATTAATAAATAAGCGGGTAAAATGCTCTTCCAACTATATAAGTGCTTTTGTGAATACTTAAATACAAGTGTAGAAAAATTACAATTATTAATTTTATAATTAAAACAAAACACAATCAATATATTTTATTGACAATCAATTGTTCAATGTGTCAATTGTTAACATTTGTTCTTGACCATATTGTTTAATTGTTCTAATCAAGAATATTAATTAGACTATGTAATAATTTCCCATTTAGCTGATGTCCGAGCGACCATATTCCGAAATGACGCCAGCAGCATAATTGACGACCGCATCATATTTGTCTCCGTTCACGATGCCGTTACCAACAGCATGTTTGAACACAAAATGGAAAATTTAAACGGCAATGGTATTTTGCACAATTCAGGTTTTTATAAAATTATTTGTAATTATATTTTCCCTATTTCTAATGAATTACCCATATTTTCTTACTGAGTAGTTTTATTATAATTAATTAGTTTCTACTTATTTTCTGTTGTTAATTTTTTTTTGAAAGTGAGACAAGTCGAAATGGTATGAATATAACAAAATCCTTGCAAAATCATAAACTTATCAATAATTTAATTTCATATAGAAGGAAACCCTCGATTAACGCGGTTAATTGGTTCCTGAAAAACGGCGTGTTAATCAAAACCGCGTCATTTGAAGTTAATAAGCAATGTGAAAAATTATACAGGGAACAATGGATTATAATTTTTCACATTGGTTATTAACTTCAAATAACGCGTTTTGGATTAACACGCCGTTTTTCGGGAACCAATTAACCGCGTTAATCGAGGGTTTCCTGTAATGATTAAATATGTCAAACATTTAAAATAACGAAAAGTGACTTTATTATATACAGAATTGGCTATCGGTTCCGTTACAGGATTGAAATTTCAACAACAATTGAATAACAATAAGTTGTCTAATTATCAACCTTACACATGTTTTCAAAATATTCACCATTGTGATTAATGCATCATTGCAATCTTCCCGGTGGCGTGTTAACGACTTCCTCGAGGAATTGCTGCAGCTTCAAATCTCCCAATTATTTAATGTCATGTACCACATCTGTAAAACAAGAATTATTTTTTCTATGTAATGCACATTTCGTTGATCAGAAGAGGAAAAAATCAGAGGGACCAAGTCTGGCTAGTATGGTGGATGCGTGATGATAGCCATAATATGCCTCGCATTGTCGTGCTACAGATAGAGGTTGCCATCAGATATTTGTCTTCGCCGTTTTTCAAAACCTGCTGCATTCAGTTTTTCCTATAGGTTGTAGTAATATTTGGCAATCATAGTTTGACCAAGTGGCCATCAAAATAATCCCTTTAGAGTCCCAGAAGCATAAATTTCTTGTTGGTAAGTATGGTTTATGATTACATCACGGGTTTATCTCTAGCACATCGCCAAGACTTGCGACGTTATCGGCCACTGTTCTGCCAATAAATCCAGCTTTCAATAGCAGGAATAAGGTGATGCAGTAAATATTGAAGTCGGTGTTCACACTTCATTACTTTTTTCGTCTTTGCTACATTTGTTAGAGCATATGGGATCCATACATTGCACATGTAGCTTTCTCATTTGAATCAATCGTCTTCTCAAGGTCTCTTTGTCACTACTAATGGTCTAAGCAATTTTCCTTGTTGTAGCTCGTATATCTTCATTAAAAACAGCTTCTACCTCTTCTTCAATGACAAAGTTTCGACTATTGAATTTATTTACCCAGTCATAGCATGTTCTGAGACAAACCGTGCCTTCACTGAAGGTACATTTGATTTTATTATGAATTTTGTTAGTTGACATTCCTCTCTTCCAGTTGTAATAAATGATTTTTCGAATATCCTCTCGAGAACACTCCATTTTCAGTTTGAATACTGGCGAAAAACTTGATAAACATTAATGAGGGATTTTAACAATTTTTAATTTCATACAAATTAAATATTTTATAATTGACTATGTTTAAAAATTTTAACAATTCTAATATATATAAATAATATAACTATTGCAGAATGCACGGTAAAAATTTAATTAATCTCGAATTCATACATTTCATTCTGAATAGCTTTATTCATCGGTAGAAACTTTTGAGCCATCCTGTATTTCACAGATAATCTTACCAAAACTTAAAAATATATATTTATACAATATACAATTCACTTGAAAAGACAGTGCCGAAAAAACGTGAGTATCAAAAAACATCGATATTTTACTGATTTATAGTCTTCAAGCTCTCTTTTTAACATTATACAATGATTATATAATCGAAACCAGCAAATTCAAAATATTTTATAAATATTCTTATTATGAATGGTATTTATTTTTAATTTTTTAAAATTTTTTTTTATGTTCTCAATGTTTCCAACTTTTTTCTAAGTACAAATGAAGTATTTTATTACGCATAATATCGCGCAAAATGTGAAATTGTAATTATCATTCTATACGTTGCGATAAGTCAGTAAATAGTTTCGCGTTTCAATTATTTGAATTTGTGCTTGACTGGAAGTTATAAACAAATGAAATTATTTAAATTTTATGAACGTTTCTTGTGTAATTGTGATTTTTAATGAATATTATATATTTTATTCGTCTTAAATATCAATTAAATATTCATAGCTTTAATTTTTAAAATTATATGACTTTTATAGTATTTCAGATATCATAAAAGGATTATAATAATATTTAGTATATAATAATAATAATAATAATAATAATAATAATAATAATAATAATAATAATAATAATAATAATAATAATAATAATAATAATAATAATAATAATAATAATATTAATAATAATAATAATAATAATAATAATAATAATAATAATAATAATTATATTATTATTATTATTAATATTATTATTATTATTATTATTATTATTATTATTATTATTTTTATTATTAATATTATTTTCAGAACAAACCGATAAATGTTAACAATGTTACATGTTCCATACTGCAAAATATTTCTGGTGAATTGTTTTACTGGTTGAAAAAAATATTTATAGAATGGTGTTTTAATGAATCTTTTTTATTTATTAAATATATTTTTCATATAAATTACAGTATTATAAATATTGATTTATTTCCATGAGTTTTCTCAGTTAATAAAATTTAATTTTTTAATATTTTAGAATTTTGTACATTTTGATTCATTTTGTTAAACAAGTTGCGACAGAAAATCTCTATTAGTAGGAGGATCTTAAAAGCTATTATGAACGTTGATTTATTTCGTATTTTTTTAAAACGATCCAAACCACCATGATGTGAGTACCTTTGCATTAGAATTGAAAAATATTAATAACTGGTTATACTGATTTGCTGTGATTTACAAAAACCATCTTAGCAAAATATGTTTTTTATTATTTTTTCATTTGGAATTATCGTACTTCTTTATATTTAACAATTTGATGTTGAAAATAAGATAGTTAGTAATAAATGACTGAATCCCAATTTTTCTTGGAGTTCAAGGTCGTTATCTTCTGAAGATGCAGATATAATTACTATGCTTCTAACAACTATATAGAAATCTTTTTTAAAAAAGATTTCTTTGATTGAATATTACAAAGTTGGCTGATTAATATTATTAATGTAACATTCGTAAGTTCTACGCTGATGCAATCTTGGAATCTGGATGTTGAGGATTCTTAACAAACATACCAGCTCCATAGTAGAATTTCAATGACTTTATTGTTTGCCAGGAATTGATAAATTTAATACATATTTAAGGTAACTTCCCACAAATGTGGTATAAATAAATATAATGAAAGGGTATCAAATATATATAACTACAATTTATTTCGACAGACTCACTGTCATCGTCAGGTAGAATTGAAATTCAAACTAAATCAATCTCTAAATTGCTCTTTTTTAAACAAACTACTTCACTAATTTTTTAAATATAATTTTACTAAAAAATATTAAAATACTTTCTAAGCGTGAATATTTAAACAAATTTTGCAAAAGATGTTTCCGATCGAGTTAAAAAAATTACTATTTTAGTAAAAAGATTTTTTGAATAATATATTTGAGAAATAATGATTTGTACATAATTATATAATTCACTCAAAGAATTTCTTTCTTCTAAAATCTAAATTTTAGATCCCCTCGGCTATTTATAACCATCATTTGTAGAATTATCAATATTATTTTAATAAATATTATTTTATTAAATAATTTTTTGAAAATTATAAAGTTTATTTATTGAAACCGATAAATGTAAACAAAAGATATTTTTTCGAATAAATTAAAACAACAGGATTCCGAAAATGAACTAAAATTGAAATTCACATCTTTTCGTTTCAAATAAATATAGTAATTTTATGAGCATAAAGGTTTGTGTGAAAAGGAGCCAGAAATTATAAAAAAAATGATTGTTTCCATTATGAATAAATTTATAAAAGAGGAATCAACAAAATTAACATTTATACTTTATTATAATGGTTTAAGGAATTTCGTAATTATTCTACGAAATCGAACTTAGAATAGTATATTAATGATCTTTTTATGACTGTCGGTTTACGACTTTTGTTTTAATGACTTTTGTCTTTATAAGGTTTGTCAAAATATATTATAAGAAAACAGAGAAAAAATATATTATTATAATAAACAAAACAGGAAATAATTGTGTGATATTGCATGAAATATACATACACGAATCTTTACGCAATCTTTTGCAGATGTATTTAATTTCAAGCGGCAAAATATATGAAACAGTATTCACTGACAGTTCATTGCTCTGACCGTATAACTTTCTATTGCATGTTAAATCGTAAAAATTACATGATTCGTTCCCAATATATTTTCAGCTGTAATGAATTGTCTCTTAACATGTCATACCTTTATTTAGAAAGTCTAACTCAAAGTTATATGTATAATAAAGCTGCAGGAAAGGCTTAATTATTTTCCTACATTATGCCCCGTGCCATCATAATTATTGCTGTTATAATTATTGAGGATACCTAAATAACAAATTTACAAATAAATAAATAAAAATACTTGGGGTAAAATCAAAAGGTACTTTTTAGGGGAACCCGGAGAAGAGAACGGAAGTAAAAAGAAATGAGAAATGAGAAAGAGGAATGAAACAAAAGAAATCATATAAGAAAACAAAAACAAAGGTCAGTATTAATTAATTAGTATAAAAGTAAAAGGAATTTCAAATCGGGAAAAACAAAAACAACAATAATGTACTTGACGGCTTGTCAGAGATAATGGGAAAGAAAAGAAAACCGACCGGAGCGTCAAAAAGGAAAAACTAGAGAATATATTGACAGCTTTCAAAGATAACTCTATTGCAGGGAAATATGTTGGAGGAAAAATGGAAAATAAAGATAAACTAAAGTGCTACAAAGTGACGAGGTATAATAGGAGTAAGCACAGCAGAAGTAGACAGAACAGTTAAGACAAAAATAGTGCGACAAAACGATCAGGAGAGAACATTTGCGAGGAAACGTTTGTGTCAGAATATTGTGGAACAGAATTGTGACAGAAGATTTGAGACATAATATTGTGACAAAGGATAGAATAATTGAAATAACACGACGACATTTATTTGGATAATCTGTAGAGAATTGAAGCATAGAAACTTAAAGAGAGAAGCTTAAAGAATAGTTAAAAGGAGAATTTGAGACAAGAAAGCAGAAATAAAGGGATAAGCAGCAGGAGCTTATTCAGTTAATAACAAAGTAAAGTTCGGTGAGTAAATCCAAGTCAAACTAGAAAACAACCAGTGAAATTACCATTGGTTATACTCCTCAGTTGTGAGAGATTTGTCCGATCAAGGTTATACGCGTGTGGTATTCTTCATCATAGTGTTGTAATAAACACTGTATAATCAGTAGTTAGCTTGTTGAGGCAATTGTATCATTGTGAAAATATTTGTGGTATTCAATAAAGTTTCCAGTGTTAATTTTTATTTGTGAGTCAACTAAAGGTACGCTTGGAGCAATGGTTCTCAACCCGTGTTCTGCGATTATACTTCCAGTGTTCCGCGAAAAAAATGACATTTTATCTTTAAATTTGCATTTAAGATACATATCATCAAAAACCTAAATTAATTTTTTATAAGAAAGCCGTTACACAGATATATAAACAAACAAATATAAAAGTGTTTTTATTGCTTGTTATTGTTGCGCGTGGTATTTTCTTTGCTTATCAGAAGGCATTGTTTACGTTTACGACAGATTTATAGTCGTGATTTATAGTTTGTGATTGGTCACTCATTGTGGGCAAGTATTTTTTTGTTAGTGTTCCGCGTAAAAAAATCATGTGAATGGTGTTCCGCGCTTTTATATTAATTGAGAACCACTGGCTTGGAGTCATAAAAATAATTTATTAAATTTAAATTTTACCAACGGCCCAATAACCCAACATAATGCTTCATTTAGTAACTTATATCCACCATTCCATTTCCTGAGAATCAAATTCTTTCCATAGCAACTTTCTATAATATTAATATTTATATTTAAGTATATATATATATATATATATATATATATATATATATATATATATATATATATATATATATATATATATATATATATATATATATATATATATATATATATATATATGTTTTCTTTGATAAGTAGCTACAAAAGGTAATTTTTAACATATTTTTACATATTTAATTAACCAAAAAATTTGAATCAAAGGCTCACTATCAAATCATTAAATATTTTTTCAGAGAGAATAAACATCTTTAAAAGTAAGACCAAATTTATGTGTTAATCAGAGTAAAATGACAAAAACATACCATACCTTTACTTCCATATAATAATTAACAATTAATGTATACCTTCCATATTTATAAGAGTACTATTTTTGTTATTGATTTTAGAATATAATTATAATTATACCAATAATTAATTTAATAATAAAAATCTCTTTGGTTATTTATTTTAATTAAGAATATTGCATGATTAAATGTTTCGACAGACAAAAGTAATAAAAAAATAAAGTTCATGAAAGCATATTTTTATTTATTATAAAATTGAACTTATAATAATTTCACATATTGACAGTTTATATGAAATTAATAATTAAAAATAAATTGTTTATTCTGTAATTATTTTATGACCAAATAAACTGTTATGACCGCATTATTACTGAAATGAATATGTTTTCATCGTGAATGTTGAGGTTTCAAATATTTTTATTTGAAATCCCAACTTGGGGGTGATTCTTATATAAATAAATCAATAAAAACAAAGTCCCTTTATGAAACTTTTATTAAACCATCAAAATTTACCTTAAAAAAATGCAACTTTAGTTCAATATAATTCAATTTCAAAAATGTACAATATGTAGATTTCTAATGCGTGTCTTATATATATATATATATATATATATATATATATATATATATATATATATATATATATATATATATATATATATATATATATATATATATATATATATATATATATATATATATATCTTATTGTGTAAGTGCTGTGTTGCTTGTAAAGAATTGTCGAGCTAAATATGTAACTTCTCTAAATTATTAAGGCTTGTTTACGATTACTCTAAGACAGTGTTTTCCAAACCGGGGTACGCGATGGATTTTTTGGGGGTACGCCGGCCTTTTCAATCTTCTATTATCTAAATATTAAAAGATAAATAAAAAAATTTAATTAGATTAAAATGTCTTATTACAATTTTATTAATACAGGAAAATATAAATATAATCTTGTTTTTTATTTATTGTTTATATTTTCGAATTAATAATATTTTTAAAAATAAACTAAGTTTTAAAAAAAGCATAAAGTAAATCTTTTATATAAATGTAATTAAAATGTAAATCGCTTCGTTTTAAATTTATTTTTAGAATTATTTTATAAAATTAATTTTTATTTAAATTTATACCAACTGTTTTATAATAATTACTTTTCAACTTTAATTTAGATATTAACCAGAAAAAAATTGTTTTTAGATTTTTAAGTCTTATTGATTTTGATAGTCACACCGAATATTTTTTTATATTCCTAATTTTAACATTATGGATCGTTGGCTCAAACCTGGAGCTTTAAAAGAAAATAGCGATCAAAGTCGTATTTTTTAAAAAAGATATTATAAAAAAATTAAATCATCATATAAAATTTTAAAGCAAAGGGGTACATTATTATTATTTGGCCCTGTCCTATAGTATTTAGATAGAACGAATGTGTTGATGGAAATACCCTCATCATCCAACATGAATTAATTCCGATGTTTCTATTCGATAAAACATGTTTCTGTGTATCGACTAATTTTTTAGTCCGCAGAGGTGATTATGATTTTTTATACCCCATGTTTTCAAGTTTACAGATTTTTCTGTGACAAAGCTAATTTGCAAGTGATGTGATTTCCAGTGTAGCAGGTAAAGTATGCAATAGAGTTGAATCAGCAANAAATTCCCTTCAATTAAAATTAGACCTCCAAGAGGAAGCCCGGGGGGAAATAAAACCAAAAATAATTGGCAAAAATGAAGTCAATTACCAAGCGAGTATAAAAGTAACTGGCAAGAAAACAAAATGCCAGTTGGTCGAAGAAAAGAAAATAGAAGTTTGAAGAGAGCGAAAAAGGAGATATTAAAGTTAGTAGAAATTAAACCATTTAAAAATCGAACGTACCAGAAAGGGACATCTCCCGTCGGAAGATCTACCCTTGCGTGAGATTTGTGGCAAATTGAAAAGTGCAGACAAACCTGATTGTATCAAGTGTGAGTAAACTAATACAAGTGTAAAAGTGTAATTGCATCAGCGTCAATAAAGATTTTGTGTTGGGTTATTTATTTATTTATTCATTTGGAAAAGAGGCAATTTGGAGAGAGGCAAAACAAGGAGACCAGTATGGTATATGGGAAATCATTGGAAACTGTACGTGATAATGATCAAGGGGCCAAAGAAGTTTTGGAAAAATTGAACGAATCATCGAACAGTTTCAAACAGCAAGGATCACTGGAACTCGCTTGCACGCCTCTAAAGATGCACATGAAAGACAAGGTGTCGATTGGGGAATCAAAACACGAAGCAATCAAAGAACGACTTTGTAGAATGCATAGAAAAACATTAAGTGAAAACTGGTCACTAAATGAAATGCAACAAGGAAAAGGGTGGAATATTGAATTGGCGAAAAACGGAGAAAGAATAATGGAGAGATTACACCTAAACAAACTGAACATGGACAGCTGCTTGGCCGAGTATGGCATTGGTGGGTGGAGAATCCACAATGATCTTTCAAAAAAGGTGCGTGGCGCGGCGGTTATATATACAAAGATGGGTTTGTGAGGGTTATTGGAGATTGAGCCATAATGAAGGAAATGAAGGGGAGAAGGGATAAAATGGCGAGGGAAATGCAGAAAATGGAGGGGAGAAGGGATAAAAGACGAGGGGAAATGCAGAAAATGGATGGGAGAAGGGATAAAATGGCGAGGGAAGTGCAAGAAATGAAGGGAAAAGGGATAAACTGACACTGGAATGTATCTTCAAATTATGTTGGAGTATAAAAGAAGTAGGATAAGCTGATGGGGATTTGAGATTGACACTAAGGTGTCAAGGGGGGAGGGAGGATGGTAAATTATTAGTTGTCTCGCGTCTGTGTGCGCTTTTTTCTTTGTTTTGGTTGTGTGCGCACACAGACGCGTAAAATGGAGAATGTGGAAATGTTTAATCCGATCCTCGCGTCTGTGTGCGCTTTTCTTTTCTTTGTTTTGGCTTGTGTGCGCACACAGACGCGAGCAATAGGTATTTCAATTTATTTAGTTAGTTTTTTTTTGTAATCTTTTAGATTTAGAGTTTATCGATTGTGTTGAACGTGTTGAATGGAAGCAGCTCGATTTAGATATAAACATGGATATGAAATGCCTTGCGACATAATATGTCGTTCTATTGCGGATATAAGCAGGTCTACCCAATCAACTGAGATGCGACCATTAGGTTGTTCAATGATGGCTTTATCCTATGGTATGGACATGAACAAATTGTTATTATTCAGAAATAAAATGATTATGCTTTATTTTGAATTTAAAAATGAAACAATAAAATAATAATAATAATAATAATAAAATAATAATAATAATAATAATAATATAATAATAATAATAATAATAATAATAATAATAATAATAATTAATCATAGTTGTGAGGCAGGACACAACAAAAATTATTAAAAAAATTGTTGTTTACTTTTTTCGACAAATGTTTATTAATTATACCAAGAGGAGAAAAGCTGGCTAGATAAATAATTTCAAATGAGAAATTTTTAAATTTAAATTAAAAATAATAATAATTGTTGAGAATACCTAAATAACAAATTTACAAATAAATAAATAAAATTACTTGGGGAAAATCGTCATGACAAACAGGACGATCGATATGAACTCGGAAAAGGAAACGGAAGTAAAAAGAAATAAGAAATGAGAAAGAGGAATGAAACAAAAGAAATCAGACATTAAAACAAAACAATGATCAGTACTAACAAATTAGTACAAAAGGAAAAGAAATTTCAAAATCGGGAAAAACAGAAACAACAATAATGTACTTATCTCGACAGTTTGTCAGAGATAATGAAAACAAAAAGAAAACAGGCTGGAGCCGTAAAAACGAAAACTAGAAATATCTCGACAACTGTTCAAAGATAACTCTATGGCAGGGAAAAGTTGGGGAAACATGTTGGATGGAGAAATGGGAAATTAAAAATAATCTGAAGTGCCACAAAGCGACGAGGTATAAAAGGAGGAAGCACAGCAAAAGCATAGCAAAAAAGACAGAACAATTACGAGGAGAGCAGTTAGGAGAGGAAACCAGTTAAGAAGAATATTACGACAAAACAGTTAAAGGAGAATATTTGCGAGGAAAAATTTGCTTCAGAATATTATGTAAAAGAGTTGCGACAGAAGATTTGAGACATAATATTGCGACAGAAAACAGGATAATTGTGGGAGAATATTTGTACAAAGGATTAAAGTCAGAGGAAACAGGAGATAATACGACGACATTTATTTGGAGAATCTGTAGAGAATTGAAGCAGAGAAACTTAAAGAGAGAAGCTTAAAGAATAGTTAAAAGGAGAATTTGAGACAAGAAAGCAGAAACAAAGGGATAAGCATCAGGAGCTTATTCCGTTAATAACAAAGTAAAGTTCGGTGAGTAAATCCAAGTCAAACTAGAAAACAACCAGTGAAATAACCAATACTCTTCAGTTGTGAGAGATTTGTCCGATCAAGGTTATACACGTGTGGTATTCTTCACCATAGTGTTGTAATAAGCAATGTGTAATAAGTAGTTAGCTTGTTGAGCTAATTGTATCATTGTGTAAATATTTGTGGTATTCAATAAAGTTTCCAATGTTAATTGTTATTTGTGAGTCAACTAAAGGCACGCTTGGAGTAGGAGAAACAATTCATTAAATTTAAATTTCACCAACGACCCAATAACCCAAAATAATAAATAAATTCATTTTGTTCAATCTTTATCTCATAATTAGGGTTTCCAAAACGGATAATTGGTATCTGGTATCCTCGGTTATATAATCTCTTATCCGTATCCCGATATCTGCGAAAAAAATGATGGTTATTCTTTTAAATTTAAATTTTAAAAATAAAATTTTATAACAACGTTGGCTTGGAAAATATGTTTTTTAAATTGGCTACGCAATTATTTTTATTTTCAACTTCATTCTCTTTGTTTATTTATGCTGTGCTATCAGT
>CAUHTR010003270.1:0-48108 GCA_959609185.1 Schmidtea polychroa
GGATTTGACTGTGGATTCGCAGCTTTTTCGCTACATACAGCATTTAAAATTGTAACAGGTAATTTAGCAGCTTTTAACATTCGATTAGAAACAGGAACAATTTCATTAAAATATGTTATTGAACCCGCAAACTTTTCTTGCATATCACACAAAAATAATGATGAATTCTTCAATGCAATTTTCCCAATTTTATTCATGGCTTAATTAAACGTAAATAATAAATTGAATTAATCCACTACAAGCTTTATTTTAAATTCCAAAATTTTTAATTTGAATTACAAAAATTTACAGATCTGAGTAAAACAAAAATATATAATAGAAACTACATAAAAAAATGCAAATATAATCAGACCAGATAAACATATTCAACAGTCATTTCTCATTTACAAAAATGTTACAAATGTTAACTAAATATAATAATTTCATATAGTCCGATTATTTCTAAAGATTTTACAGCCTGCCGATTTGTCCATGACCCAATTTGACCATTGTCATTCGCATACAATATTTGAGGAAATGTATATCCTTTGCCGTTCTGATCCTTTTTTGCATTATCACATTGATCAGAATTAGTAAAGATGGTGGTTTGATAAAAAGATCTATTCGGGTTCATATTATTGTTAGAATTTGTTACGTATTTCGCGAATTGTAATGGATGAGGGTGTTGGTATATGAGAGCCAACACCAAAACTATTGGGAGCCGTATACAGTTACTCTTGATAATGATAACATGGCATCGAATTTGCTTTACTCGTCTGAGATTGATTAATAGCGCCTGATTGATAAGTAGAAGTATTAGCTGATCGCACGAATTTCGATTGACTGTAATTGTGTTCTGCTTGGTCCTTATTCGCTGGTGACCGCGCATTTATATACTATAATATAATATAGTATAATAGGTATATAGATATTGTTAGGGCCGTGTAACGGCTCACAACATCAACCCCACGGGAAGTCGCGGAGCGCACAGGGACTCAAGAATAGAGGTTGATGAAAGATCTACCAGAAACAAGATGTAAGTCGAAGAGTAGTGACAATTTATCAAAGGTGGATAGTGTCTACAAGGAAAATGGGCGATTGATGAATTAATTGATTATATGGAATAAGGTTACGTGAATTTCAGCATCAGATGTGTCAAGTTTTCATTGGAATAGACTCTGGCAAGTCTAGAAGGTTTGGAAATGTCTTCACCAATTTGGCGCACCCAAATCTTATCACTGTGTTTCACATTTTTCGCGGTTCGCTGCTTGTCGGGTTTCGAAACAATTGAGCGAAGATTTAGTGGATTTGTTGTTGCTGAATGTGTATTCTCTGTAGCTAAATTTTCATCGCGTTGGTAGTTTGTGATCATGGTACGCGCGATTTCGTTTGAGTCCGTGGCAGGTTCTACTGAAAGGTTTTCGTTCGACGTAGTTGAAATGGGTTCGACTGAGACTTTCTCTAAATCAGAGTGAAGTTTGTCTTCGTCCACGTCATCAGAAATCATAAAAGCAGGTTTAAGTCGGCACAAATTTATATTTTGGGTAACACCGTTAATAACGATGTGAGCATTGTTATCCTTAATGTCGATTAATTTGTAGGGCCCCGAATATCTCGGTTTGAGACCTGAATCCGTAATATTACGAAGATAAACGTGAGTTGCGTCCTTGAAGGACTTTGGGACGTACGGTGTATATGAGGAAGCATAAGAAAACTGTGGGTTGCTGTCGATCGAAAGAAAATGATCTCTAGCCATATCTAATTCCTCAAAGGTAGGAGCGTTATCGAAATCAACTAATTCGTTAGGTAACGATGTTGAAGAACCGAAAAGTACCTGTGCCGGTGTAGTTCCGGTAGTCCTGGAGGGTGTGTTACTCCAACCAAGAAGGACAAAAGGTAAAGCTTTAGTCCAATTAAGTCTCGATGAAAGTATTCCAAGAGAAGTCTTCAAAGTACGGTGAAATCTTTCGATCATGCCGTTTGTCTGAGGATGGTAAGCAGTTGAACGGAGGTGTTGTATACCGAGCTTTTCAGTTAGTTGTTGAAATAACTGGGATTCAAACTGAGATCCCCTGTCTGTGATTATTGATTTCGGAACACCGTATCTAGAAATCCAATGTTGCAAAATTGAATTTGCTACAATTTCAGCAGAAATGTTTTTTAGAGGAATAACTTCAAACCAACGCGTTTTCCGGTCAATCATGGTTAATAAGTAAGAAAAACCGCGATCAGAAGGCAAGGGGCCGACCAGGTCGATGTGAAGAATTTCGAACCTATTTCCGGTCGGATAGTGAATCATCTGTGGCTTAGTGTGTCTAGTGATCTTGTGTTGTTGACAACCGATGCACTGACTCACCCACAATTTAATATCGTGCCTCATTGCTGGCCAAACCTCATGTGAATGCAATAGGTTGAAGGTAGCCGACGAACCTGGATGATGTAAGTCGTGGATGGAGTGGAAAGCTAATTTCCGTAAGGCATCGTGCAAAATCGGTCTTAAAACACCTGATAAAGACGAGTCAAAGTGTACTCCGTCCACGATTTCAAGCTTATCGCCAAAAGCAGCTAGATCTTTTGCCGAAGGTGGATTGTCGCGGAGGCACTGTACTGGAAATATCGGATCGTGCAATATAGCGTTGGTGCTGTGGGAAAGACAGTCTGCAATAACGTTTTCTTTGCCGGCAATGTGGCGTATTTCGCAAGAAAATTCTGAAATATAACTGATTTGCCTCTGTTGTCGTGGAGATGGGTCTTTCATTCCAAAAAGATAAGTTAGCGGTTTGTGGTCAGTGTAGATGACAAAAGGACGACCTTCAAGCAAGTGCTTGAAATGTTTGATTGAAAGATATATGCCTAAGAGTTCTCGGTCGAAAGCCGAATATTTCCGTTGTGCGGAAGAAAGTTTCTTTGAGAAAAACTCTAAGGGTTCAGAAATGTCATTAAGTAATTGGTGTAATACTGCACCAATAGCAACGTTTGATGCATCAGTGGTCAGACTCCAAGGTAAATCAGCATTGGGAAAATGGAGTGTTTGAATTTTCGAAAGTGCCGACTTAGCTTTTTCAAATGCACTGAGTGTGGTATCGCTCCATGACACTAAAGACTTTTTTGGTTTTGAGACAAGACCTGAAAGAGGTGACAAAATGTCAGAAACCCCTGGAATAAAACGATGACAATAGTTTATCGTTCCCAAAAAACTTCTCAGTTGTGAAACTGTTTTTGGAAGTGGGAATTTGGCTATGGTATCTAGTCTATCCGGAGGAGGTCGGATTCCATCTGCAGAAATTAAATGTCCCAGGAAACGAGTCTCGTGTTGGAAGAAGGTACACTTATCGACGTTTACCTTAAGGTTGTATTGCCGAAGTGCTGTTAAAGTTCTTGTCAGATGGGTTATATGCGTCTCTAAATCAGGTGATCCGATTAAAATGTCGTCTATGTAAGGAACTGCGAAAGGCAGGTCCATTAAGACTTGATCAATATACCTTTGAAAGGTCTGTGCAGAATTCCGAAGGCCAAATGGCATATGCACGTACTCGAAAAGTCCGATCGGAGTTATTACGGCTGTTTTTTCTATGTCAGACTCTCGCACGGGTATCTGATGGTACGCCTTCGCGAGGTCGATTGTGGAGAAAATCTTTGCCTTTGAAAGACGGTGAAGGATATCACTAACAAGCGGCATGCTATAGGAATCATGTACCGTAATAGCATTAAGGTTTCGATAGTCGCCACACGGACGGAAAGTGCCATCTTTTTTTGGGACCAGGTGCAATGGCGATGACCATGGAGATTTAGATCTCCGAATGGTACCCTCATGTAAGAGGTTAGTGAACTCGGAACGTACAAATTCGAGTTTTTCATTCGACAGTGGTCTAATTTTGCATCTACTTGGTAAAGATGAAGTTGTGTCGATCGTGTGGCAGTAAAGCGGCTTTGAAACGTCACTTATTGGCGTGTTAAAACACCTATTAATAATATCTAAGGCTATTTTTGGGTGTTCGATTGTTATAACCGTTTTCGACGGAGTAGTATTTATATCGTCCGTTCCTATCCGTTGTGGATCTTCAAAGATGTTTGAGGGAATAGTGCTGCAGTTTAATTGGTTATTTATCCTTAAAGTGCGTCCACGGCAATCTACGAGTAGTTCGTTAGCGCTTAAAAAATCAGATCCTAATATGGGGATAATAACCTCTGCTATATAAAATTTCCACTCAAATAATTGGTCGGACAGAAATGGCAACGAGAAAGCAATTGTCTTTGAACCTAAAGTCTCAACAACACTACCGTTTGCGGCCTTCAAAGAAATATCGACAGTGTTGAGGTCTGGAAGGTACTTTTTAGGTAAGATCGACAAGCTGGAGCCAGTGTCGACAAGAAATTTTAGTCTGTTGGAAGGAGACGACAATATATTAAAAGCGTTTGACTCTGCTTCTATTAAAAATAAATCTGATTTTGATGAAATTTTGCCTCCCACCTCTGCCGCTAGAAGTGGTGGCATTATAAGTTTTTTTGATTGTTTGCTTTAGGTTTTGTGTAATTGGAGCAGCCTTCGAAGCATTTTAAGGCTTTATCTCCAAACCTGTCGTGGTATATGCACTTGTCCAGTATCTGACAGGATGGTGCTTTATCTCGCCAATTGCAACCTAGATGGCAGAACCGTGCCTTGTTACGAAACTTAAAATGGAAACGGCACAGGTTCCTGGTTGCAGGGGAAGGTGAACGTTGACGAGTATTTTGCACAAAGTGTGATTTTTGGGCATATTGCCTGTCGTCATTTGTCCGCCTGGTGGACATGCTATTCTCAAGCTCGCTGATGCGTTTAGTGAGGCCTGTAATAGCGCAAAGTAAGGCTTCTTCGGTCGAAGGTTTTAAAGAAGAAGGGGTTAGTGCTGCTACTTAACTGCACAGAGCAAGTTGGTTGCGGACCAAGTGGCACGACTTCGTTAATCTTGTCGGCCATCTTTGCTAGCTCTACCACGTCTGCTGTTGACGAAAGCGCTAAAATTTGTTGTGCGTGTGTCGGTAAAGCAGACAGAAAAAATTGCCTCAAGAGTTTTTGATCCGCCGCAGCCTCCGGGTGTATTTGCGTTAGTTCCGCCATAGCGTGTTGCAAGAACTGTGACGGTTTTCTGCTGCCCAAAGTTTGCGTCTTAAAGTATTTTGTGAAGACGGCAGCTGTAGGTTCCTTAAAAATATCGAGGATTGCCGTACGCAATTCTTCATATGGGTTTTTTACGCTAGTAGGCGAAGTGCGAAGGATCACGGACGAAAGTTTACTTAATATCGTCGGCGGAATCAACGGCAAAATGCGACAGTATTTGTCTCGTGAACTGGTTACCTCGATTCCCTCGAGTGCTAGTTCGGTAGCTATCAGCCAAGTAAGTGGAGAGTTATTCTCATCCAAAAAATATTGGCATAAGTACGTTGATCGCTGGTTGTTGGACCTACGTTTATGTTTTGCCTGTTTGGGGTTGCTGCCTGAGTCATTCTCCTAATCGGAGGAACCGCCAGAAAGTGGCAACAAACAATGAATGACGCTGTATGGTGTCACTCCATAGTCGCCCAAGGTACGACTGTCAGAAAGGATGTTGCCGTTATACGACAAGAGAAAACGGCATTTGTGATTAGTCAATATGCTGTAATTTTTAGAAAGACCTTTAATTGTAGTGTCTGTGTCAACTGAAACGGTTTGTGTCTTATTTGTTCCAGGGTTTTCTATTAATATTTGGAACTTTTTGGGCCCCGGTGCGGCGCTACCCTCTCGTGTGGGCTGATGCTTATTTAAATAATTTATTATAATTTTATATATGATATCAATAATAATATAAATCAATAATAATATAGTATAATTTAATAATAATATAATAATATAATTTAGAGGTAATCGATCTAAGGTACCTGGTGGTGCTGACACGGGCATTGCTTGATTGAGTCTCGATTCGCTGGGAGACGGTTTATTATCGTGAATAAATAGCTGTCCCGGTGCACGAGAGTTTAATGTGAAAAAATCATTATTCTGTTGCATTAAGAATTCATTTGGATTTGGTCGAAGCATGATGCGTTGTGGGGCTGTGTATAAGACATCACTCGTTAGCAATTTGTTATTTGGTATATAATTATTGATCGGAGTCATTTTTTTACGATTTTCAACGGCAATCATCTCAGCCAATGCTTGCCGGGAAACATTAATCGAATCAAAATCTATATCGGCTGTATCTTTATATTTCTGATCGTAATGTGAATTCGGTTTCTCCGAGCCAAATATGCGATTTATATCCATTTCGTTTCGATCCTGATACTGACCGTAGTTAAGCACACCGTTGTTGTTTGCCTGTTGATTGATGTTGTGATCGTATGACTGATTATTATTGTTGTTATTCTTGATTGCGGCGTGGTTTTGAGAATTTAACTGGCAGAAACTTTCCAGCAGAGAATTCGACGAACCAACTGAATTCAAACTGTTCATAAATGATTTCTGATCTGAAAGCCGTGACAGGGGAGATGTGGAATTCAGTGTACTGTGGAATTCAGTAATATCATTACCAGCTGAGCTATTGAAAGCACTGAATAGGGGAAATTCGGATTTAGTATCCGATGATTCAGATTGTAATTGAATACTTTTACTGATAAATTTGAAAGACGATTTATTTATCGGGTCAGCAATTTGAAATTGACCATTTGGAATATGATTATTATCTGTGATATTTGCAGGGGTCGAAATGGAATCACATAGAACGACTACGGGATCCAAAGAATAACGATCTGGAATTGTCTGAATTAATTTGATATACTCTTCTCGATTCGATGACAAACAACAGGAATGAGCAATTATCAAATGATCTATCAGCCTATCAATATCATGGGATATAAGATTAAATTTTGATGAAAGTTTTAATTCAGAAAATATTTTGGAAAGCATATGGAACATATTTTGACGTAATTCCGCTGTTCGTTTATGAGAAACTAACATAGATTGTATTTCCTGTAATCTGGATTTAGCAATGATATTAGCAATGATATTAGCCGCTAAATAAGCTTCTAAATGTTCAAATCTTGAACATTGTTCTGGCACTTCTGACACCAATGTATTGGTTGGGGTAATCAAATTTGTGATGTTTTCTTTTTGAATAGTTTTTATAGTTAATTTAGATTTCTTGATTGGAATATCCTTGTTGCAATCGTTAGAAAAATCTGTCAGAGAATCTGAATGACTTCGTTTAGTACCAGGGATAATGGCATTGTCTAAAGGAGTATCACCATCAGTTGGTGTATTCGGCTTTATTATATCCACATTGGGATTTGACTGTGGATTCGCAGCTTTTTCGCTACATACAGCATTTAAAATTGTAACAGGTAATTTAGCAGCTTTTAACATTCGATTAGAAACAGGAACAATTTCATTAAAATATGTTATTGAACCCGCAAACTTTTCTTGCATATCACACAAAAATAATGATGAATTCTTCAATGCAATTTTCCCAATTTTATTCATGGCTTAATTAAACGTAAATAATAAATTGAATTAATCCACTACAAGTTTTATTTTAAATTCCAAAATTTTTAATTTGAATTACAAAAATTTACAGATCTGAGTAAAACAAAAATATATAATAGAAACTACATAAAAAAAATGCAAATATAATCAGACCAGATAAACATATTCAACAGTCATTTCTCATTTACAAAATGTTAACTAAATATAATAATTTCATATAGTCCGATTATTTCTAAAGATTTTACAGCCTGCCGATTTGTCCATGACCCAATTTGACCATTGTCATTCGCATACAATATTTGAGGAAATGTATATCCTTTGCCGTTCTGATCCTTTTTTGCATTATCACATTGATCAGAATTAGTAAAGATGGTGGTTTGATAAAAAGATCTATTCGGGTTCGTATTATTGTTAGAATTTGTTACGTATTTCGCGAATTGTAATGGATGAGGGTGTTGGTATATGAGAGCCAACACCAAAACTATTGGGAGCCGTATACAGTTACTCTTGATAATTATAACATGGCATTGAATTTGCTTTACTCGTCTGAGATTGATTAATAGCGCCTGATTGATAAGTAGAAGTATTAGCTGATCGCACGAATTTCGATTGACTGTAATTGTGTTCTGCTTGGTCCTTATTCGCTGGTGACCGCGCATTTATATATATAATATAATATAATATAATATAATATAGTATAATAGGTATATAGATATTGTTAGGGCCGTGTAACGGCTCACTACAATAAGCACATCATTTTTTTGTATACACTCTCTATTTAATCCTTTTTAATTCATTCGACAAGGATCAAAAAGTTGAATACAAATATGATGAGTACTCATTCCTTTGTATATGGCATCACACCAATCACATTTAAATTACTAACAAAGATCTGAACACGACCTAAGCAGGATTTCAAATCCACTTATAAATGCAAGCTACAAATAATATGACTCGTGGAGAATATTATGAACGTAAAATGTAACACATTTAATAAAGAATATTTTTTGTTTAATTTTGAATGTGTGTTTAATAATCAAAATTTTTTTTTTAATAAAATAAATTTTTCAAATTAATTAGCTATTTGGTTTGGTTAAGACTTTTTATAATTTTGTTCGAATAAGTGATTTAAAGTTTATATAGTGTTTTTTGTTCCTACTAGATGACAAATTCTGGGCCTCTCCCGCAAAATTTTCATACAGCCAATGACAATCAGATAGACAATAATTTTATGTTTTTAATTTTCAACTCACTTTTGAGAAATGCATTTTTATTTATATTTTATTTTATTATTAATTTGTAATCTTATGCCACAACTAAAAATTGTTTTCGATTTGCATTAAAATTGATTAAATGTTATAAATGAAAAGGTTACTGAATATTGTTTTATTCAATGTTATGAAATCATAAATAAATTTTGTATTTAGTACAGTACTGTCAGTACAGATGAGTATTGTAAGAACAAGTCCTTGTGTTATACGAGCTTTCTCTGCAAATCGGTCAATGAGCTGGCCAACATCCATAACTTTTACCCGTAAGGCTTCAATACTCAACAAGACTAAATCTCTAAGGCGTCTTGACTCATCGAATTACGAAGATAATTTTTGATGAACTTAAGTCCTAAAAATTACCTTTCTGCTGTACATCTATTAATTAAAATATTTCATTTTTTCAGGCTTGAAAATGCCCCCCCCCCACAGCTGAGGGCCCATGGTTACGCTACTGGTTGAAATATATTGTATAAGTAAAATTCAAGTAGTTTTTTTTAAATTATTATTTTTAAAGTTTAACAAACCAATTTTAATTACGAATTTATTTTAATGTAATTGTACTTTTTAAACAATTAATGCTGCCATCAAGAAATCATCAATTGTACTTTCTATTATTTCATTTATTTATTTCCAAAAATTAGATTGGTTATACGAGCTTTCTTTAAAAATCAATCGGCCATACGTCAATGAAACTGCTGGTGGGCCTGGTCTTCGATCTATATACATAAGCAGTTTATATTTTACATGTACAAGTATTACAAGTGTTGGTTTCGGTAATGTCGCTCCTAATACGGATGCAGAAAAAATTTTCTCTATTTGTTCAATGCTTGTTGGAGGTTTGTTTATTGGTTGTTTATTTGAATAGGCTTACTTGATTTCGATTTTTACTGTTCTTTTCTATGATTTATTTATATTTTAATAATATACTGTATTAATCATTAAGTTACAGCTTGAGGTCTCTAAATTTTAAGAAAGGTTTCGAATAAATTGAAATTCAAGATGGCTGCAATTTTTCATAGCTTATTTACTTTCACTCGTTTGAAAACGATGAGAAAACTGTGATCACTTACGAAAGAATCTACGAATTTAATTACTATTAGACGATTTGTACAACATCAAGATTCTATTGGGAATCCGGATCGCTTTAACATTGTAATAGGTATTAAACAGAAATGTATACCTTATTGTCAATTAAAGACTGTAAAGGATTGTTTCATTCGGTCACATGATACTCGTTGTTGATACCCCATTAATTGAGTAGGTTAGTCTTCAGGAAGCAAAGATCTAGTGCGAAGTTCTTGTATTTTTTTATAAAATTAAAAAAATAGGGGAAGGGGCCTCATTTTTTGTTTGCTTAGGGCCTTAACAATATTATTCCAGCTCTAAATCCTTTTATTAAATATGGTAGAAATCTATCTAATCAATGATATTGTGTTTTACTAATTATAATTGAGGATTTTGAAGTGAATATTATTAATTTGTTTCAAATTTCAAGCGTACAAAAGGTGTAAAAACATTTATATACTCCTTTATATAAATTTATTAAAAAGAGAGCTTGTAGACTAGAAATCAGTAATATATCGATGTTTTTTGATACTCACAAATTTCGGCACTGCCTTTTTCAAGCGAAAATTCAAGTGAAAAAGACAGTGCCGAAAATTCGTAAGTATCAAAAAACATCGATATATCTACAAGCTCTCTTTAATAAATTCAAGCGAAAAAAAATCAGTGGTGAAATTGGAAAAAAGTTCTTATAATCCTTTATATAATCCTTTAATTAAAGTAAGTTGGCACAAAGAGGCACTGGGGCCTCATTCATAACATCTCATAACGTCCATAACATTTATGGGTGGAATAAGTCGATAGAAAAACTTTAAATATTATTATTATTATTTTTAATACTTTTCAATCAAAGTTATTGTTAGACTGAAAATATTTATTATAATGAAACAATATTAGAGTTTCATAAAATGTATAAAAATGTTAAGGATGTCTGAATAATAAAATTAAATAATTATTAGTGTAAGCAAAATGATAGATTAGAAAATGTAAGAAATAAATGGTATGTTGTTCCAGAATTCTCAGTATCAGGAGTAAGACGAAGAAATTGAAAAATAAAAATAAATGGCAAAAATCAATAAAACAAGACAATAAAACATTTAAAAGTCGTTCTTGATTAATAAGTACAATTTAAAAAACGAAAAACAAAAAATAAATTGGAAAATTGGATCGCCTTATTTCATTAGCTTGTCCCGAGATAACAGATAGATTACCTAGGAAGTTGAAATATAACATCCCTTAAAATTGCATCTCAATAGCTGTCAGAAATAATACAGGAATTATGGATGACCCAAAAGAATTTTCTGGAAGTAGAAATAATTATCTATAAGCACCTTAAGATGGAGTACTATATAAATGAAACAATTTTAAAATGAAAAAGACGGACGAGGTAACTGAATTGTTAGAGTTGTTTAAAAATATACAGATAACGTGTAAAAATTCAAATAAAAAATACATAGACTTAAAAATTTAAATTATGAGATTAATGAAACGTGGAAATTTATATTTTGTTGGGGCAAAGGTAGTAAATAAAAAATTACAATAATATAACAAATATATAATTAAAAATAATTAAAATTTGACGAGAAAGGGGAGGGCCTCAGATAAATTATTTCGAAAATGAAAAAAATTAATTAATTAGCTATTCCAAAATTTTGCTGGTAATCTCGAATCGTTCAGACGCAATGGTGTTCTATTAATATGGAAATTACTTAGAATTCTTAGAACTTCTTTAGGGTTCAGAGCAACAATTACAGATTTTGAAACCATCGTTTGAGATGTGATTATCCAATTTGAAATGATAATTTCTAAACGAAATTCATGAATTAAAACGATGATTGGTAATCAAGCAACAGGCATATAAGTAGAGGCAAATGGCAATAATGGGGACACCAAAGGGCAAAAATAAACCAAAGAGATGGTAAAAATGTATTCGTTTTGTTTTTTGAAATTTTCAGCAAAAACGGCTGGTAAAAGTTTAAATTTTGATTTGAAGAAATATTATATACAGTGAAACGGGATAGTGAATTTCCAGCTGTTTTTCTCTCTTAAAATCCACTCTATCTGTCGGTCGGGTGATGTATCAAATTTATGAGGAAAATATGCTGAGATAATTAACTGATGAGACTCAACGGTGAGGTATAGTAAATCTCATTATGAGCTCCGGTTTATCAGCTTGCAAACAATTATAGGTATTTTCATATCAATATCAACATTTCTAATTTGCGACCTGTAAACAAATTTATTAGTTCTTTCGATTTTGTGGTCTTATTATTTAATTTGTGACAAGGATATTTAAAAAGGAAGAATAATTTCTTAATAGATATCATATATACTTTTCTAAATCGATCATTTTGCCAAGACAGTCAGTACAAATTGTCTCTAATAATTTCTTCATTACCCTTAGGTTAAATATGGAAAGCAGACGCAGATAATACGTAACCACCGTGAACTATGGTGTTATTTATATTATTAATTTTAATCCTAATCATGTTGTGTGAATATCATCAAATACCCACTAATTTTAACAAAGCCACCTTTGCTATAATAAAACCTTATAAACTTAAGCCATTTTATATATATATATAGACAATAAAAATATTTAAGTAATAAAAGTAAAATTAATTCTGTCTTCTTTATTTTTGAGCCTGTTCTATCCTAAATATATTATAATATATTGTTTTGGAAATTTTATAATAATTAATTATACTTTCATTGATACAAGTATTGAAGTATAAAATCAGAGCCGTAGCTAGGGAAAATGGCGCCCCTGGTGCCAAAAGAATCCACCACTCCCATTAATTATGTACTTACAGGAATGGAATTGGTCTTGAAGAGTCAAATTAAGATGCAAAGCTAGACAATGCTTAACCAAACTTATATTATAACGAAAACCAATTAATAATAAATATTTATTATACATGAGTATATACATTAATATTGAAAATTTATTTACTCCGTATTTATTAAACCTAAGTTCAGAGTTTTGATCATTAAGTTACTATTAAGGTTACTATTATAATATATTTGAAACGATCAAGTGATCAACTTTAACATTTAACATTGAATTCTAAATAAAAGTAATTAAAGATAAATTAAATTAAAGATTATCATCAATTGTCCTTCCTTCTTTCAAACGATTTTCAAGATCTTTCCAGGCTAAGTAGCATTTTCTATGCTCAAAACTGTTTTCATGATCAGCCACCTTCGGATTTACTCGCCCGTTTGCAAAAACCTTTAGATATACCAGCAAAACAGTTTTGTTTTAGTTTAACTTTTGAAAACAGTAAACATGGAAAGCAGAATATAAAAATTTAATATGAAAAATAGAAAAGCAAAAAAAATTTAAATGATCATTTCACAGTTTTGGCGCACTTCGACTCGGCGCCCGGGGCGGTCGCCCCATTCGCCACCCCTTAGCTACGGCTCTGTATAAAATATAAGTATAAAAATTATTTCAAAATTAAATAATTTAAAAATATTATGAAATCAATAATGAAAACGAATTTTATTATTTATTTAGTTGATTAACGTTTTGTTAATCAAAATTTATATAATCAAAACTATAAAATTTTAGAATATATATAAAAAATTATGGAAAACTAAAATTTCTATTTGTATTCAAATAACAAATAATCGAAATATTTTACTTTGATCAGTATGCCCCATCGGATATTTGGATTGAGAATTTTTAGGAGCTTATATTTTTAATTTTGTTTAAATAAATACATTTTAATTCATTTTTATTTTTTAAATTAAATTTTATCAATTAAATTTTAAATTTTTAAAATTAATTTATTAATATTTATTTTTAATTTTGTTCTCAGGACTTTTTGGTTGAATTGCAGTCAATGTAAAATTTACACTAAGGCTCAGTCTTTTTGCTCAGGAATTAAAATTTACGTGGTTATACATTATCTGCGTCTGCTTTCCATATGGGAGTCATTTCAGGTAATCAATGATCTAGTGTCGGATTATGATATTTATCCTAAGGGTATTGAAGACATTAATACAGACAACTTGTACTGATTAGCACTCTGCGAACAGTGTTGCTTAAAACACGAAAAACCAATGAAACATAGGAATGTTAAAATGTATAAGGATGAAGAAAGATAAAAAGGAAAATAATAATGAAAAAGATTACTAATAGAATAAAATATTTGGATAACGATTGGGAACAAGAAGAATATGTCGATATTTAAAAAGTTATTAAATGCATAAGAGAAGGAAGAATAATAATTAATGAAATTAAGATTCCACAAGAAGGCAAAAGTCCAGATTTTTGCTTAATTTGGACACTGAAAAAAAGTTTCAGAATAAGACGTGATTTACTATATCTCCTTGGTAAAGAAGTTTAACGCTAGTGATACCTAAAGTAAGAAGAAGTATTATAAGAAGTGTGTACAGTTTCCTTGATCATCCTGATATGGAAAAGACTTATGAAACAATCAAAAACAAATATTATTGGCCATCAATGAAAGTTGATATCACTAAGACTATCAATATGTCATTATTGTTGGTAATGATCAATATTGCCACCTATCCGAGTTTCACGCGGATTGTATCTGAATTGGACTGCCACACGGAGATAACAGAATTAGTTGATATTTTCAGAAAAATAGAAATGATATTATAAAAAGGAAAGAAGAACACTTTTACGGTTTTATAGTAAATCAATCATTAGCGCTTCATTAATGACAGATGAAAATAAATTACTTTAAAATAATTTATTAAAAGAAAAAATATTTTGGAATTAAATTGATAAATTTAAACTCCAAAAAAAATTTTTTTTATAAGCGAAACAGCAATAATCAATAAGTGGATTTTTAGAACATTGATAAATTAAAGAATTAGAAAATAATCTTACTAATTTTTACTGAAATCTTTTCACTGAAATATGTTAATTGAAAATATATATATATTTTCTTTAATTAGTTTTGCCATTTATTAACTGGCATATATTTCTATTTTTGTTTTTATTAAGTATATTTCGGAATTTTAATATATTTAATATTTTTTAAATTAAATGATAATTTAATTTTTAATTTCTCCCACTTTTAATAATTTTAAAATTATATAGTTTATAAATAATATAGCTAAATCCATCTTTAAATTTCTCAGCAAAAATCTAGAAACCAACAATATATATTTAATCAAAAGATTTATAAATAACAAGTTTTTAATTTTTCACAAAAAACTCCAATTATTAAAAAAATAAGATATCTAACTCTCCCTTTCTTAAGACTTTTTCCACTTCTTCAGACACTCGATTCTTCTTTCTTTCGTTCCTTCTTGTGAATGTAGTTCGACTCGATGAGGTGATAGAAATCTAAATTCTTCTATGCACGCTATTCTTTGATATCGGTGTGGAACCTCTTACCGTAACGAAAAACATTCTAGGAACCCGTGTTCTTCCTTGCCACATATCAGACATTTATTTCCCAGTGGACACTCATACCTTCTGTGCCCCCTTTCGCCACAGCAAAAACAATCACCTACCGTTAATTTTGGGACCGATGCTTGTGGTAGTCCTCTACTTTCGTTGTACAGCCACCATGCTATATTCTTCATGGATATTGTTGGAAGCTTCCTTTCTGAGCTATTCGGGATTCTCGCATTTCTCAAGAATTGTTCTCTTGGAGATTGTTCTCGACGACCATGGTTATTTCGTTCGTATTGTATTGGTCCGTGTACATGATGTTCGTCTATTCTTGATCTGTGGTGACTAAATGACTCTTCTGATAGTTTTCTTTGTGGTGATGTAGGCATGGGATCTTGGGTATTCTTTTGAATTCTTATCTGCCCTCCCTCAATCACGCTATCGTATGTTCTTTCCGTTTTATTGTTTCCATTTTTGTTACTTTCAAAATTTTTCGCCAATGATTTCGGTAGGCATTCCATTAGCGATTTTGTCGATTTCGAAATGGCGTTGATGTTTTGATTTACGGAGTGGTCGCCAGTTAAATCCATCTTTAAATTTCTCAGCAAAAATCTTGAAACCAACAATATATCAAAGGATTTATAAATAACAAGTTTTTAATTTTTCACAAAAACCGCCAACTCCAATTATTAAAACAAAAAGATATCTTACTAATATTATTGTCGATATTTTTTATGAAATTTGCTTCTGATATTAACACATTCTTTTCTGCACTGTTATGGCACTTCCAATTTGAAAGTTTCCATAAATTTTTAATAACTAACTTTCTTTTAATTTAAACTTCTATATAAGAAATTGTTTTATTTTTGTCATTATGGTATTGAGAGTACTCTACCATTTTAAATAAGTAACTAATAAACAAATAGACTCGAGGACAAAGGGGAGATATGTTGGGGTTAGTTCTAAAACCAAATATATATATATATATATATATATATATATATATATATATATATATATATATATATATATATATATATATATATATATATATATATATATATATATATATATATATATATATATATATATATATATATATATATATATATATATATATATATATATATATATATATATAATATAAAAGGAAAGTATAACAAATATTGTTAATTACAATAAAAAAGCTCCAAACAGTACAAAATTAATTAAAATTTACTAAAAATAGAAAATCAATAATGACCGAGAAAATGGGTATTGTTGAACACCAACTTGAATCACAAATTCAGAAATTATAATGAAAATTTAATAAGGGGTTCACAGGGAAAGTTATAACTAAAAAAATTATTAATTAAAGTTAATTAATTTGTAATTGGAAGTCCGAGCTAATTGGAAGCCCGAGCCCATGGGAAACCAGAGCACTGAAGGGAACCCGAAGCGCATTGAGACCCGACTGATTAGAGGAAAGCTAACTCATCCAAACGTCAATCCGGGGTAAACAAATAGGAATGATTTAATAACTCTCATAATATTTACCCAAGATTCCTGAAAGCTAATTATTTTCAGTAATCTTAAATTCAGTAGATAATTACCCTCTCAGGAAAAGTATAAAAAGAAAGCTCAAAAAACAGACAAGTCCCAAGTTGTTCGAAGAAACAAGAAAAAAATTGAGTGAATAAGTCAGTCAGTGATCAGAAGACAAAATCTAATAATTAATAGTAATTTTAACTCTCGTACTAGAAAAGGTGATTGCCCCTTGGGTTTTCTACCTTTGCGAGCAATATTTATTTATCTAGTGACGAATTGTAATTGTGATTGCAGTTTAATAAATTTTTTCTATGTTGGGTTTCGATTATTTTTTTAAATAAGACCACCAGGCTTCAGAGAAAACCGACTTGCAAAATAATAACCCAACAGTTCTTAAGAGGAAGTTAGAAGATTCTATCTATCAAACACTCAAACCCACTCAAATCACAATTGATGATGACTTCCGCACTTTATTGAAAGAAAGAAATATATGAAGCTATTGGGAATCGTACAAATAATTTACAGCAATTTAAAAATACTTTAGGCACGGTTAGGGAAACATCAACACAAAATGAAAGGAATTTTTCGATATCCAGTAATTTCATATGAAAAAAGAGAGGTAAATTATCTGACAAGTCATTGAATAGATTGTGTTTTTTGAAGAATTATTTCTCAAAATATGATTAAATAAGCAATATTAATATTATATTATTTTATTAATAATTTTTTTTTATGTTAATTGTCATGTTACAATGAATTATTTTTTTAACATAATGTTTTTTTTATGTTTTGCCTTTTGTTATAAAAAACAATTCTAATTGAAAGTTCTGTATTTTATTTCTTGAAGATTCTCGGGAATTCTCGAGAAAATTTTAACAAATTTCTCATTTCTCGAGAATATGAAAAGTACGAGAAATCACAATCACAGACGGAGAGATTATTTGAGACATCAAAATATATGATAGAATCGGTCACCCAAGAAAAGAGAATAAACGAGTGAAACCAAGTGCAGCCGATAATAGAATTTGGAATACCGACAACTAAGCAGAAATTTACAATTTTCTCACCATTTGAAATTATTTTTGGGAAAAATGCTAGACTACTAGCGGTTATAGAACAAAATAGATTGAGAATAACAAATTATTATGATTATGTAACACAAATGCAACGTAATGTAGCTATGATTCATCTGACGGTAATTGAAAATACGCAGAAAAATCAGGATTATTGGGTCGGAAATATTTGATAAAAACCTATGGAATAAGGTCTGAGTTGATGATTTTGTAATGGTTAAAAGTGCGTCATTTAAAGGATTTGAAAACAAATATATTGGACACTTGTCATTAAAAATATCAGGATCAAATGCTTATATGTTTTATACGAAGAAATAAACAAATTAATTCAATGAAACTTCAATCAAAGTTTTTAAATTTAAAGTTTTTGATGTCAGGAAATTGGACAAAAAGACGGTTCGGTTTAAAAGTATTTGTAAGATTATATAGTTTGTATTGATCCTGAAAAGATTCTTAGTTGTTGCTGTCAATGTTTAATGAATAAAAACTGTTTTTGAAACTCGTTTTGTTTTAATTTTTGTGTTAATTTATTTTTTAACTTTTTATGTGAGAGTATTATTTGCTTGCAAAATTTTATTGAAAAATTTATTAATTTAATTATAAATGTAGGAACATAAGAGTAATAGAAGCATTAAAAATATTTTTTCATCAACAGATACAATTTAGTTTCTGAGATTTGCAATCTTCGTTTCGTATTGGTTCCATTTCCACGACCAAGATTGGTAAAAGCAAACAAGCGGCCATAACTGTTAAATCGGTGCATCGGGAATACTTTCATAAATTAAACTCGATATTGGCCCAAACCAATGCGAACTAATATTTTCATTAGGTGAACTTCGAACACTGATGACACAAAAATATATGAAGAACAAAAAGATTGATGTTGATGTAATTATTCATCCGATATTGAGGTGAAGCTGTACGATTTCCACAAATTGTTACGATTCGAGAGTTTTAAATACATTTTGATTTTCCTTTCATCAGTTGAAAAAACAAGGTGGCCAGAATACGATAATATTTAAACCACTTAATTTTTGTTTATTTCATTAATAATGCATTTGTAATTTTAATTTAAATAATTAAAAAAAACTTAATAAAATTAAAAGTGCATGTTTCAGGCAAGATTTCATTATATCATGAGGTAGATTCTGACTTTACTTGAATTTAATAAAAAGTTTTTTTGCATTATGTCATTCACTTCAATTTACTTGATTGTACATTTTTAAAATATTATGTCATTAAAACCCTAATGTTGTTTTATTGTATCAATTTGACTTCTTTTAAAATAATTATACAATTCAAACCACCTTAATCCGAAACTTGTTCATTAAATTCTCCATGCTTTATTATCTATTCAAACTCTTACTTCAATTAGGAATACTTTACTGATTTAAACTATATCAACCTTATTTGATAATAAATAGTTATTTTTAATATTTTAGTATAAATTCTTTGCTAATATCTTTGAAGGTAAAAATTACCCTCAAATTCATGTATAAAAAAGAGTGTTAAAAAGTCTTTTGGCTCATTAAACTGGGAATAAAGCATTTTATTATTCCTGCTTCAACTCTAGTTTGTTACTCAGTTATTCAACTTAATTCTATGACTAAAAATCACATTATTTTACAAAAAGCCTGACACTACTGTCATCTAAATCTCTGTTGAAAATACTGAGTGGCCTTTTTGTCTATAGAAAATATTGATTTTCATTGGATCATGAAAGTCCTGTACAAAATATCAAGTGTGACCAGAAAAACCCCTCACTTTACTACATGATTCAGATTAACAAAACATAGTACCCCTCTGTAGCACTTGCGAGATTCTGTATGAAAAAAAGTCACCTTCACTATAATTCTAGCTTTATATGGACAAAATCTATGTGGCTTACTTGGCTTATTTGCCGTACTTGGAAAATTCTGGGCAATAAAAAACCCCTTCACTTCATGTCGTATTTATCATTAGGTCAACAAGGCCTGTCATATTGGTGGCACATTTCAAGAGGCGCAAAAGTATGAATAAAAAATGTAAACAGTAAATGATCTGCCAATCGACGAATGGAACTATTGCACTTTACACGTACAAAGCGAAATCAGTACTCAGTAAGTGGTAGACCTTTAGACTGAAGTATTAATACTAATATACTCAATAATTATTGTAACATTACCGACATCTGTTAAATGTTAGATGGTGAAAAATAGTGACAGCAAAGCAATTTAATAATTATTGTTGATGTCATTGTTTACGAATTTCACTTTTACTCTAATGATTTCTGTTAACATTTGTGGATATCGATATACAATTTTAATTTTGAAGTGGCGACGGCAAAGAAATCTTGGCCTATCGGTAGCAAATTGTTAAATCCGTTGCTGGCCTCACTATAAATCGTACCTCAAATTGAGTTAACCATAGTGGTCCACTGCATTAGCCTCACATTGGCTTACCATTCGGCATTACTGGAGAAGGGCGAGTAATTTACCTACCTATATATTAATATTTATATTTTATAAGTTCCCCATTATTGTTTTGCTTATAAATTTTAGGGATTTAAAAAAACTCGAAATATTTTTATTGCTTTTTATTGCATTCGGCTATCATAATGAATATATTTTATATATATTAAGCTTTGATGCATGCAGCTATATTCGGTAATGTAACAGCAATCATTCAGAGAATGTACGCAAGGAAAACCACATATCAAACTAAAAATCAAGATCTTAAAGATTTTACAAAAGTGCACCACATTCCAAAATCCTTGAAACAAAGAATGCTCGAATTTTTCCAAACAAATTGGGCAATTAATAGAGGAATCGAACCTAGTGAAGTATTATAAGATTGTAAATATGATTTGTTATTGAATGTTTTTTAGATATTAAAAGATTTTCCTGAAGAAATGAGAGGTGAAATATCGTTACACTTGAATAAGGAAATGATGTCGTTAGCTCTTTTCGATAAGGCAAGTAATGCTTGCAGGAAAAGTTTAGCTCAGCAAATTAAAACAATTTTCGCAACACCTGGAGAATATCTCCTTAGACGCGGTGATGCTATAAAATATGTATTTTTTGTTTGCAGTGGATCGATGGAAATATTAGATCAAGACGAATCAGTGGTAGCCTTACTAGGTATTTTGAATATATAATGTTTCTATAAGAATTAGTTCAATTTCAAAGGAAAATTTGATTTATTCGGACCGGATGTCAGTCATTATCCTTCAAGATCAGGCTACGAGGTTCGGGCCTTAACATATTGCGAATTGCAATGCCTTATATTAGATTGCATGGACCCGTTATATGAGCAATATCCTGAATTCAAAGCTCATTTTACAACGTCAATAATAAATGAATTATCTTTCAATGTGTGTGATCAAGCTCATGAAATTCATGGTTCTAAAGAAGTAAGTCCTAAAAAGTTTAATAATAATAATAATAATAATAATAATAATAATAATAATAATAATAATAATAATAATAATAATAATAATAATAATAATAATAATAATAATATTAATAATAAAAATAATAATAAATTGATTATATAATTAGCATTTGCTCCGAAGTTCTAAATTTATTAAAATCAAAAAATGAGAATTTTCAACTATGAAATAATCCTATTCCGGACATATTGACGAGGAATATTTCGTAGACAAAAATTTGCCTATTTCGTTTTTAATAAGTTTGAAACTTTATCCTATCATTTAATAATTATTTTTGTGACTTGATGTGATTTGACCAAGAAACTATCGTTTTATATCAAAAATAATAATAAAAGTAAATTTAAAATCAAATGGATGTTGTTTAGAAATCTTTGTCCGTTTTACCATCATCTCTTAAAGTTACAGGCTGAATAAATTTAACGACTGCAAACTACTTCGATAGCATCTCTATTGTTAGAACCAACATTATTATCAATGTTATCTTCTCAACCTTTCTACTGCCGTGACTCCTTTAAAACATTATGGTGGTATTCAGATTTTATAACCCACAAGCTGGAAAAGTCAGTTTCACGGAGATATGCTACTGACATTCACGAAGAATCATTTTTTCTGTTCATTTTTTGCGCATTTTCATGAATATCTTCAACTTTAAATGTGAGTGGACTTTTAACAAGTGCAAATTGAGTATCAGGTAAATTTGGAAAATATGATGAAATTTCTTCTTCAAGAATTTGTATGTAGTGTTTTGACAAAACCCATGGTTCTAATAATTGTTTTATTTTTTGCATCATTTTCCTCACAGAAGGCTGAAAACTTTGGAGACATACATTTCTCATTTCAGCCACCGGTGGCCGACACCAAGGAATATATCATATCTTACTACTAGCGCTACGTTGACCACTGGTGACTCACACATAAAAAACACGGTAATTCAACCCAAAAATATCATAACAAGTAAAACAATTGTATTTCGATCTATTATATTAAATTAAACATAAAAACAGTTAAAATATTTAATGGATATTTAATGAAAATCCTGTAGGCAGTCTTATTGTAGCAGTGTTAATAAACAATATTATTTAATCTCGAATATCAAAAATAAGTTTTAAAACTTTCCCATTTGACAGCCATCTGGAAACGGTGTGAACTACCAGAGGCATTATTGGATGCACTTGGATCATCACAAAGTTTCCGAAACACACTTCTGTTTAAAGACGATTTTACAAAGTTCACAGCATTCTCTACGTTTTCATTATTTCTTGAAACTCTTCTAGCAGGGTCTTCGTTACTATAATGAATCACACAATGAATTTGAATGATCTTTAGTGACTCATTGATTATCAAATGTTAAAATCCAAATTGGCATCTTAGAATTGCTCGAGCACCATTAGTGAAAACACTACAAACATTTCCTTAAGGGATAAAATGATTTTCCAGAAATGAACCAATTGTGCCAAATACTTTAAGAGCAATAGTTATCATTTCAAGTGGTTTGCAGTAAAGAAACTCATCTTTAAAATCGTCTTCATTAATATACCTCACATAAACCAGTGACTGAGGACAAATGATGACATCTGTTGACTTTTCATGTTAGATACTAAATATTTCAAGTGGCACAGATTCTTGGATTACTTGATCAACAATATCAGCAGGCATGTCATTTATTCTTCTGCTGATGGTATCGTTACATAAGGAAGTTGTATTAAATTTTTATTATATTTATCTACAAACAAAACTCGAACAATGTCTTTGATAGCTGGTTACAGTAAGCCCTCCGCAATGGAATGAGGTTTCTTGGCTTTGCAATTCTGAGAGCTACCAAATACGAAGCTACAACAAATGCAATATTTTGTTTTGGGTACTGGTCGTCAGAAAATGATCTGTATTTCTTGACTCTGTCAGCTTTTTTCTTAAAATATTGGACATCCTTGTCTGCTAGGTTAGGATTTTTAGTATCAAAATGGCGTTTCAGTTTAGTTGGGTTTCATGAATGTGGCTGACAGAATTTCATTATGATTTTTCATTTTGTGTTATAACTACTTATGTAAACCATAAAAAAGAATTATCGTTGTATTTTAATTTATTAATATTCGTTACTCACATTTGTTATAAAATTTTATAAATTTTAAGAGATAAAACCGTTTATTATTTACTTTACATATTACTTGCTAGTAATATTAATCCTTGATTTAACAATTGAGTCGATCTAAATTATATATGGATTGACATTACGTGCATCTGTATCATGTATCACTTTAAGCGATGGATCACTCGGCTCACACGTCGATGAAGAACGTAGCAAAATACGTGAATTAATGTAAAATGCACAACGCTCTGATCATTGACACTTTTAACGCAAATGGCGGCTTTTGGTTAACCATTAGCCACGTCTGTCTGATGGTCGACATTATATTTATCATTACGTTCTATAGTAATGTTTTAAGAGGTTCACTTTTGGTATTATTCTATCGAGAGTGCCTTTTTAAGGTGATAGTGTACGCAAGTATACCTTCATGGAAACATGAAGTACTGGTTGATTTTCAATTTATTGTTAACTACTTATGTAAACCATAAAAAAGAATTATCGTTGTATTTTAATTTATTAATATTCGTTACTCACATTCGTTATAAAATTTTATAAATTTAAAATTTGTTGTCTTTTTGACTTAAAAATTAAATTCTTTTAAATTAAGATAATTAGATTATAGATTATGAAGAATAGTAATAGAAGTAAATTGTAATAATTTTTTATAATTAAACAATATTACCGCATTTATGCTAGGACAAGTTTTTAGTATAACATTTTGTAAATTCAATACAATAAAAAATTTCTAAAGGTTTCAGATGACCCCTGGAAATCGCACCCCATAGAATGAGAACCGCTATTATACAGTCATCACTATTTTCTTGTGGATCTGAATTTGATTTTAATCAAGCATTTTTACTAAAGGTCTTGCTATTTTCATTGCTGATTTCTATTTCTTCCTCAGAAATTTGGAAATATTTTACTCTTGTAAACGTCATTTTTACTTCTAACTATTAGAGACATCGCGCTAAAAGAATACAATCATAATTTTATTTCAAAAACCAATAATACAACTCAAGAACATTTAAAACAAAAATTTCCAAAACTTATTGCCAAGACAAATCCAAAAATATTTTAATACACTGAAGTCCAAAATTGACCACTATTTATTAAAAACTGCACCACTATTCTAGAAAAGATATCAGGAACAAAGTCAATTTTAGTTTTGATTTCCAAAAGTTCCGTCAATTAAGTTGAAACTTGCATAATTTCATTCATCTTTTCAATTTTTATCCATTTTAAAGATGAAGATACAACTTCATTAAAAGAAATCTAAATGCCAAACTTTTTTTTTATCAAAAATCTACTTCATAATTTTTAACAACATTATTCCTAATCAACAAATATTACAATTTTTCGAAAAATTCTATTTCTCCACATCGAATTTTGTATTAAATTTTTAATAGAATGAGCACAATAAGGGCTGTGAGAGTAGAATAGATATGTCTGATTTTAAAATTTTATTTAAAAATATCGATAATTATTGGGAACGTATAATTTGTCAGGCGTTGTTGATAAAGTCATTGATTCCGAAAATTAATCTGCAGAATGCAGTGTTTGAAATGTTTTTAAATAATTTTTTGTATATTTTATGTATTGATTGTTGTTTGTTAAATTAAATAATTAATAAAAAAAATTTTTAATTATTGAATTAAATTATAAATGCTAAAATTTTATATTATTATAATATATTATTTTATTTATAATTTTTAAAAAGAATGAAATTTTTTTATTAAATAAAAATTTATTTTATATAATTAATAAAATTAATAAATTTAATAAAATCCTTAATTTATATAATTATTATATCCTACCTGATGATGACAGAAAAACTCAAAATATATCGTGAAAAGAATGTTTGATTGGTGTTATCTTATAATTAAATCATTGCCATGTATATTTAAATATTTATTCAAAATTTAAATAAATCATTTTTTTATATATCCACCTCCACATTACCATATTTACATAATTTATCTTTTATTTATTATTATTTTTTTATTATTTTTTATTATTTTATTAGTTCGCGGTGGTGAGCATAATTTTTTATACCCCATTTTTGCAAGTTTACAAACGTTTTGTGACCAAGCTATAAACCAAGCAATGTGATATTCAATGTACCAGGTAAAGTAAGCAATAAAGTTGATTCAACACTGTTGTATAATTACCTGGTGTGAAGAGAAATCTTCGCGTCTCCTGCATAATACTGATGAGAGTCAAAAACTCGAAACTAATCTACTATTGGGACCTGTACTAGGTCTCACAAACAAAGGTTTGGTTGTTTATTTTAAAAATAAAATAATAATAAATAATTGTATGATTACGCAAAATTGTTTAGTTTCAAAAATGAATGAATTATTCTAAAACACATTTACAACACGAACTCAATTGCAAACTCTCTAATGGTTGATTTTTATGAATGAACTGCAATAAAATTAAATTTTATGAATAAATTTCAATAAAATTTTCCTCAAATTAGAAATATAAATAGGCAATGAAATTCTAGATAATTTGAAAGAAAATTTATTTCCCAAGATAAGCCAGGTTTATTCAGATTGGATTTGCGTTTGAGTAAATAGTATATTGAGTTAACTTAACCTCGTCTGGCAACACAGTCAACATTGGTGATGATGACTTATTAAAACAATCATTAATATCTAAGAATTAATTAAAGGAAAAAAATATTTCTGTTTGAAAAACGAAAACATTGACTTTCAAGGGGGATTTATTTGTAAATATTGATTACGATTAACTGTTTTCGTGGTTATTTATATTGGGATTTGCATTCACCTACTGATTAGAATGCATTTGATAAATTGTTATCGTGAGCTGCGCGAGAATTGCACCGAGGATCAATTTATTACTAGCTGGGAATCGGGTGGAAATATTAGAAATAAACCAATCAGAATAAGTTTGAAATTGATATTTTTGTTTCAATTATAATTTATATCTTTATTATTTAATTCTTTTAATAAATTGTTTATTATTATTATTTATTAGTATAAAGTGATGATTACTTGGCAGCATCATTAATTACATTTAAAAACAATCAATAAAATTGAAAAGAGCTATCTTATAGTCGAAAATTTTTCATTTGTATTAAATATATTATTCGCAGCAATGGGCCTAAATTATCATTTAATTGTTTTAATATTTATTAGTAATAATAATATTTCGTTATCAAAATTTTAATGATTCTAGTAAAGAAAAAATCAATAAAATATTGAACGAGATAAATATATATTACATAAAATTTTAAAGTTAATTTGATATTATAAATATAAAAAAGTAAACTTAAAGATATTTGATTCTTAATAGAGACCAAAATATTTATTAAATTATTTTTACTCACTTGACATGTTCTTGCATATAAAATGAAACAATTTCAAAAAACAATAAAATAACCCGAAATCAATTAAAATGCCACACGCATGAGATGTATTAAAGATTTGTTTACTATTAAAAATTATATTTTGTCTTAGAATAAATTAGAATAATAAATGGTAGGCTAAGGGTTAAGTGAAAATACTAAAAGAGACTGAAAGCGACTAAAAATAGTTAAAATGATAAATAACTATTAATAAAACTAATTAAATAATAATATTAATAATAATGATAATAACAATAATGATTTCCAGTGTACCGAGGAAAGTATGCAATAGAGTTGAATCAACAATATTGTATACTTACCTGGCGCGAAGAGAAACTTCGTGTCTCCTGCATAGTACTGATGAGAGCCAAAAGCTCGAAACTAGTCTACTATTGGGATTTGCACTGGGTATCACAAAGCTTGTACTGTTTATAATAATAATAATAATAATAATAATAATAATAATAATAATAATAATAATAATAATAATAATAATAATAATAATAATAATAATAATAATAATAATAATAATAATAGAAAAGTAATATTATCAACATAATTTATAAATCGAGATTAATAAAAGTTATAAACAGCCTAATAACCATTTGGAGTCCGAGAAATTGCGTAACCGAAGCAAAGTGAGAACAATAATTGATCAGTAGAATAATAGTATTTACGATTTGGATTACGTATGTAAAAATTGTTAAAATTAACTCAATTAATAATTTGCATTTAATTGGACATTTAGTTGGACTTATTTTTATATTTTATGCTTGCCAAAAGCGATTTTGAAATCTTCATCCAAAAAGATACATTTCCATACTAATAACAACTATAAATGCTAATGAGGAATTTATTAAAACAGATTTTATTTTATTGTCATTCCTACATTATAATTCTTTTTTTATTCTATGTTTGTAAATCATTTGAATTCGTTTTAGAGTTTAGTTTATCTGGACAACAGTTCTGACTCAATAAACGCTCTTCCAGTCATTTCGGAAAAAGAAGAGGACTCTAGCAGTGATCAAAGTTCCCCAATTTTTCCCAATGACGAAATACTTGATAAAGACATTAAAATTTTCAATCACATCAACCCATCAATTTCATCAAGAAGGTATTATTATTCAATTCTAATTTTTTATGAGTATTATTTAATTCTAATCTGTATCTTTTAATTACAATATACAAACAACTGTTTTCTTATTGTTTACTTACCATCCTACAGCAAAAATATTTAGTTTCCCTATTCTGATCTATATTGGAAGTATCGAAAATATTCCGGCTTTTGGTTTCTATTTTGTCTTATTGGATATCTTTGTCAATTCTGCTGAATATGCTGTTTGTCTCGATATTTCAGGCATTTTTTCATCAATTAAAGCTGCCATTTCTTTAAAGTTCTGTTGATGTTGTCGCTGAAATAGGATATTAACAATTATTGCTTTTACTTCAAAGCGTGTCATAGTTGACAACAATAACGAATTCCAGGCAATATAAACTTTTATTATTCAACACAATTTATTACCAATTTACAGCGACACCAATTATTCAATATTACAACAATGACTTTGAGTGCTTATTGCAACTCTTCAAGAGTAATACAACTTGTAATTCACAACCAATTAGCTACTGTTTCTGGTTTCAACAATCAGTAGAATCGGTCTAGTTGTTTTCCTGGCTGTAACTTGAATTACTTGATACTCTTTAATAAATTTAATAATTTGTTTAAATTTATTTTTTGATTTGACAATGCTTTCTGGTATTATTTTTTGTATTACACTTTGTCTTCAATTTTACGTTTCGGTTTTAATTCTGTCGGTTTTTTCCTTTGTAAATTTGTGACTCCCTTTTTCTTTACATATTCTGTTTTCTTTTTATACATAACAAATTGTGTCGCTTAATCCAAATTTTGGTTTACTTTTGTTGGGGTTCAACAGGAGAGGCACAGAAATGAGGTGAAAATCGATTAAAACACTAAATTTAAAATAAAAATTTAAAGTACAAAATATTAATTAAAAATCAAAAATTTTAAAAATGAATATTTTCCGGGGGAAACTGGTATGGGCGGATGCTAAATAATGAGACGAGTTCAGCTATAATAAAATAAAATCAATGGGGGTCCCTAAAAGGAATAAATTACAAAAAACAAAAATTAATTAAAAATTAATTAACTAATGGAGAACCCGAGCTAATGGGAAACCCGAGCTAATGGAGAACCCGAGACAATGGAAAACATGAACGAATTGAGAAAACTTGAATTAGCAATCCAATTTTGAGAAGGCAATTAAATTTGCCGAATACAATTAAAGTGACAAGAGCCGTCAAAGAAAAAGGGGCAATTTCCTTAAATTGAATTAGACCAACAAGAGGAAGCCTGGGGGAAGTTAGACCCAAAATAATTTGCAAAAATTAAGTCAATTACCAAGTGGGTATAAAAGCAACTGACAAGAAAACAAAACTGCCAGTTGGTCGAAGAAAAGAAAATAGAAGTTTGACTAGAGCGAAAAAGGAAACATTAAAGTTAGTAGAAAATAAATAATTTAAAAATCGAACGTACCAGAAAGGGACATCTCCCGTTGGAAGATCTATCCCTGCGTGAGATTTGTTTGCAAATTGAAAAGTGCAGACAAAACCTGATTGTATCAAGTGTGAGTAAACTAATAAAAAGTGTAAAAGTGTAACTGCATCAGTGTTAATAAAGATTTTGTATTGGGTCGTTTATTTATTTTGAAAAGAACACAAAGGAGTCAGACCGTAGTACCGACTTACATTAAAAACCCAACACTTTTATTGTGTGCCATGTAATAACACTTATATATTAATTATTTATACTTCCAGCACATTCTTCTGGACCCTCCATAATTTTTCTATTTTCTCTGACAGATATCACGATATATAATTCTAAAATGTGTTATTCTTCAACTTCTCTTGTGATCCATATTCTCTATTTAGGAAAATCTGTCGACATATCATAATTTAATCTTGATTTTGTTTTTGTTTTTCCTTCTTTGATTTGTAAGAACAAAATTGGTTGACATAGTTGGAGATGTCTGTATACAGAGGATTTCCACCAGGATATTTCTTTGCGTACATTGAACGTGAGTCAGCAGACAATGTTTTTCCAAAGCATAGTTTTCTTAGGTTTTGGCAGTTTTCCATTGTGCAAATGTTTTCTTTTTTTATGTTGTTTGCCAGAGCTTTTCTCAATGTCCAAGATTTATGTACTATACGAATTGGAAGGCTAGTGCGTTTAAGTTCTTTCAGGATCTCGAAGTCGGTTATGTTGCTGATCAATGGAATATTCAGATCAAAATATTTCTTCTTTTTTGATGTTGCATCCCTATGTTTTTTTCGAATTTGAGTTCGTTCTTTCAAAGTCCTTATTGTGATATCAATTTTTGTGTAGGGCTTTGCTGATGTTTATAGTTTTTTTCCTCTTCAGTACATCAATTAGCCCTCTTTTGTTTCTTGTTTTTTTTGACATGCTTTCTGTAAGTTTTGAAGTGCTGATCTTTGATGCATAAATATTTCCTTATGGGCTGTAATTTTGTAGAATCCCTAAGTTGAAGTATTTACTTCTATTTTCATTTTTAAGTCCAGTAGATTGATGGATTCATCTTCTTACGGATATTCGATTTCAAACTTTATATTTCGGTGAGCAGTATTAAATATATGAATTATTTTTTCCGTTTCTTTTCTCCCCTGGGTCGTGATAAAGATATCATCTACATATTTTGCGCAGAAACAGATGGATTGTATGGTCCTCAATGATTGTCGTTCGAGGTTTTCAATAAAGATGATCAATAAACAATCCTGAAATACTAGAACCCATTATTAGACCTTTAACTTGTTTATACGTCTTTAATAAAATTAACACTATGGTAGACAAACCTCTTTTTTATTTTGAGAAAGTAAATAATTATTGTCCTATTGGATAAAATGATTAAGGGAATATGTGTAAAGTAAAAGGTGTGTTGCTCCACAATCCTGAAAAGTAGAAGCGGAAAGAAGAAATAATAAAATAAAGGAAAGTGGCAAAGAATTGAAAAAATCAATCAATCAAAGAATGAAATACAACAAGGTCATTTTAAATTAAAAAGTACAAAGTGAAGAAGGAAAACAAAAACAAAAAAAAGTCGAAATTAAATTGCCATATCTCTAAATAAAGAAAAATGGGATTACCGGGTAAGTCCAAAGATGGTGTTTTCTAATAAAGGACATTCCAAATAATATATGAATTTACTGGAAAGGATATCTAAATTGAATTCAATGTCAACAAGTGCCATTAGTATACAGACTATAAAAGGAAACAGTAGTCGAAAAGTAAAGACAGAAGTTTTAAAGAATAGAAACAGACAGAATTGCAAAACAAAAGATGGAAATAGAAGTAGTTAAGAGAAAAAAATAGAAAGAATAAAGCCCCAAGAAGAAGCGCGAAGAAAACCTACGAGACAATAATCAGACGTTTGGAGAAACAAGGTTTCGGAAACATAAAACTAAGAGAAATTAAAGGAACTCGTCGGCGATATATAAATATCAAGGAAGTTTGCTTAATCGAGTAGTTTAATTATTATTGATTGAACTATTACCAACTGTGTCTTGTAATTAATCTAGAGTTGAGTCTTCAGTGGTGAATCCTTGTGGAATTGTGTTAGCAAAAATTAAATCGATTGTAATCGTGATAAACAATAAATATTGGTAATATAGAGAAGTTGCCGTTCTTCTTGATATTTTAAGACACGCTTGGAATTAGATTGATAGTTATTAATTTTAAAGTTCAACGATAATACCCAACAATTTTTTCCTTTTTTATTCTCACTCCTGCTTCTCAGAATTCTGGAACAATATACCCTTTGTTTTATACCCTTTAACATCACTTTTTTTCTCACTTTAATAATTATTTAATTTTATTATTTAGATATCCTCAGCACCTGATTTGCTGATTGTTATTAGTATATCGACAGTTGTGTTAGTCATAAAATAATTAAGTGAAAAGTATGGTTGCTCTTAACATAAGAATGCAAAATGTGTAATATTGTTTTGAAATTTATTTTGTTAATAACCGACGTTCGATCAAATTCAAGGAAAACAATCTAATAGGTATATTTCCAATACGAATGAACCATATTTATTAGTTTGCCTACTCCTAAAACACATTCTTTTGTATCAGCTTTCTAAGGGAAAAACAAAAGCTGCATTCTCTAATTCCAAAAGACTTAAATAAATCTTATAACTTTAAATTATATTCCCATTTCTTTTAAAGAACTTATTCGTTTCCCACAAGACAATAAGCAAACCTTACCTTAGAATCTTATATTATTTCTATCATTAAGGGCACATATTTTAATAAAGATGAGACATAACTCAGCCATTATTGGCTATTTGAAGGATATTTTGTTTCCCAACCAATGATAATGATTTGCCGTATTTCGATAAATTAAAACAACATTTTTATTTTTTTAGTCCTTCATACTAATTTAAATTTGATATCAATTTGATTTCAACTGTGAACATTTGGGATATATCCATAACTTATAATTATGTTTTAAAATAATATTTTGTTTGATATATCTTCGAGAAAACAATAGAATAATATAAAATAATAATAAAATAATATAAAAAATAAAATCACTTGAAAAAGGCAGTGCAGAAAATTCGTGAATATCAAAAAAACATCGATATATTTACTGATTCATAGTCAATATTTTTTAATAAATACTAAAAAAGAAATCAGAGGTGAAAATTGAAAAAAGTTCTTATAATAAAATAATATATACTTCTGGTGCTCTGGTGCCTTTTTAGTTCTACTAACTTACGTACCAATGAGTTTGGCAAACTTTCGACGCACTTGATAAAGAAAGACCCACAAAATAGTGTCGTTTCAATATATTTGTCTGTACTATAAATTCAATAAATTCTAGTCATCTAAAAAGATGAAAGAAATAGAGAATCATATTAACCATTTGCTAATCATTTAAATTAGATAAAATAATTTGTTAGTAAACTTAATTTATAAACAATTTGATAGATTTTCTCAACCTGAATGCCACAAAAATGGAGCTTCCTCATTCATCCATCATAGCGAGCGCCGATATTCTTTACCTTCTGAATCTCATACAATAATTCATCTTCAAAAACAACTCGATCAAATTACTTTGACCAACAATAATCTGATCACTCAAGTATCTCACATTCAAAAATCTGTTGATAAATTGTCGGGAGATATAAGATATATGAACCACATAATTCAAAATCGTTTTCTTCCAGCAAAAAATATGACGAGCTCCGATTCCACAATTAACAGGATTTCAGGTGTGAATATCAGCAAATATGGTTCAGAGCATCAAATGCATTCATCTCCAGAAAACCGAGTCACGTTCGATCTTCATCCTCAGGAAATAAATTCAAATGAACCACCCGATTTGAAAGTGCTATATAAAAACTTTAAACCTCGAAGTCAAAAGTCATTTTTCAATAAAAAATTAGCGTCATCCTAGCTCCCGTTGAAGGGATATTCCTTATTATTGCAATAGTGTCATCAATAGTCTCTGAGTCTTCTCAAAGATCTCCAAAACTTTATTTTCATATTGTATTTACTATCAATTATATATGAACCTTCTCATGATATTTTATTAGAAATTTTACTGTTTATTTGAAGACGAATTTTAATAAATTATTTTTGTATGGAAATTTCCTATTTAATGAATTTGAAATCGTTTCGGTCTTTATAAGTGTTAGAAAAGTGCTATAAAAAATAAATCCTTATTTCATAAAAAAAAGAACCAAAAGCTTTATTTATTCATAATATATAATTTATAATCATAATATATTCATAACATTACATTTTTCGAAGAAGAATTCACGGTTAACTGATAAATTATATAAAATGTACACAGCAACTCACTAATAAAATTGAGTCATTTATTAGTGAATTAAAGCGAAAATTGTAGAACTGTTGGGCCAAAACTAAGAAAATAAATAGTTGTTTGAATCAAAGTTGAAAAAACAACTAGAAAAAATAAAAAGAAAGAAATAGAATGGAAAAATACAAGAAATAAATAAAATAATATAAGAAAATAAGAAAGAAAAGAAAATATAAAGAAAAATTAAATTAATAAACAAAAAATATAAATGGAGCCAGAAAGACTGTTAATAAAAATTATATTTTTATTTTTGCACTTTAACATATAAAAAATATTTTTTAACGTTATAAAGGTAAGTACTGAATCAACAGCACCTATCTTAAATTACTCAACAACCGATCAGAAACTGAGAGTCTGACCTCGAGTTGAAGCCAAGGGTATAAATACCAAATAAGAAAGCAAAACAAAAAAAACAAAACACACACAAAACTAAAAAAATGAAAAAACGACAACTTAAGGAAACAATCACTCACCCAGAATTAATAATCAAGAAATCTACAAACCAAAAAGCCAAAATAAAACCATCAAAACTCAAACACAAATGAAAGAAAACAGAACGCACTAACAACTTTGAAGATCAAAATCAAGAAATCAACCATCGAAAAATCGAATTTTTCAAGCAGGCCAAACCCAGAATTGGGAAAATACAATAGCAAATCTTCCATATCAAAATTGTTCCTAATATATTTCATAACTTTTTCTACTCCTGCGTGGCATAATAATAAATGTGTTTCCTTAATCATTTCTCGTCTTTTTGTTTCTGGTATCCATATTTTGTTTTGATTGGTATAGATAATATTTCCTTTTAATATATATTTATTATTTTTCCTTTCATTTATTTGATCTTTTATATCTTGTATTTCTGCATTATCTCTTTGCCATTCATTTCCATTATTTTCGGTCATCAATGTTAACAATCTAGTTTTTAATCGCCCTGATTTGGGGTTATCATGATCCATCAAACATTGTACACATTTGCCGCATGTATTTCTAGACAGCATATCTGCATTCGTATGCGCCGTACCTTTTCTGAACTCCATTTTTATGTCTAAACTGCTCAAGTAATTTATCCACGTTTGGAACTGTGCTGTTATAGGTTTCTTTGTCGTTAACATAAAAGTTATTGCTTTATGATCAGTGCGCCAAACAAACCGTTTACCGTATAAATAATGGTTGAAATGGCGACAGAAATAATATATAGCCAAAAGCTCTTTTCGTGTTATACAATATCCTCTTTCATGGCTATTCATTGCATGGGATCCATATGCAATAACGTGTTCATGACCCATTTCATCTCTTTGTGATAATACAGCTCCAATTGTATCAAAGCTTGCGTCTGTATCTAATATGAATTCTTTCTTGAAATCTGGAAATACGAGAATTGGCGCTGTAGTCAACGCCATTTTCATTTCTTCGAAAGCTTTCTCACATTCCTCAGTCCAGATTATTTTTTCACTATTGCTTTCACATATGCTTTCTAGCGCTCTTGATTTTGTTGCATATTCCTTAATAAATCTCCGATAAATAGTCACTTAATAATTAAACTTAAAATATATTATTAAATTAATTAGATTAAAATTAAATTAATTATAACTAAATTAAATAAAAATTATTGTTTAAATAATCTTTTCATTTAAAAAAAACAAACGATATATAACAATCCATGCATCATTTGACTTCTCAAGCGTTAACTATCATCAAAACCAATAAAGAAGATATGCCAAACATTCAATAAGCTGAAGACTTTGTTTTCCTAGCTGTGATCTCTCTGTTGATGAGCTTGATCATCAACACCTTCTACTCAACCCAAGAAAATTTCCTTAGAATACTAATTCGCGATTTTAGCGATTATATTGATAAAGTTAGTTACGAAAACCGGACTGACCCATCCGTCTTCAGTCAAAAGGAGTTAATGAACAAAAGAATAACGAGTAGCAAGATTGTTTTCTACTTGTTTGTTTAAACAATTTAAATAAATAATAAAATTTTAATATGCTTGCCACAATTTCAGATAAAAGTTCTATCGGAATATCCTTATATCCGATCTTCATATATAATCTTTTAATTTTAGACTTCTAGCGTTACAATATCGCAGGAACTGGAAAAATGATGCTCGGAGTTACAACAATCGGTTCCATCTATTTGGTCTGATTACAATACAAGCATATCATCCGATATCTTTAACCGATCTTTATATCTGAATAAAAAACTATTTAGAAACGATTCCTTCCGAAAATCTATCTGATTCCTAAGTATTTCCATCACTTCCTGGAACAATTTATCTTTCTTCTGTTCTTTCATAATTTCTAACATTGTATGTGTTTTTTTGTATCAAATTGATATATCTTACTCTTGATCTTTCTTGTTTATGTTGTACATGTGCTATCTTACACTGTGCGCATAAACTACCCTCGATCCTTGATAATCGATCTGCGTTTGCATGTTTTTCACCTTTCCGGTATTTCAATTGGAAATCGTATTCCGATTGAATTAGCCATCCATGCCTGAAATTGTGGACTTATTGCTTTTTTTCGTGTTCATAAATACTAAAGATTTGTAATCTGTTCGAGCTACGAATTCTTTCCCGTATAAATACTGTCTAAAATATAAAACATATGTGCAATATGTGCAATATTCATTCAAACTTATAAATCTAATAAAAATTATAAAAATGATAAATATATTAATATATAAATAATTATATATACATCCGAGACAAAAAGATTTTAGTTACCTCTTGGAAACTCCTAAAGAAATTTTACTTCAACCGTCCCTACTTTAAAACATTTTTTAAATTTGCAAAGAATGTTTTTGAAAAGTTAACATATTCCGTTTGTAGGTGAAGATCGACCGAAATTCGTGTTGCGATTGACTGGTTGAGCAGCCCTGTCACAGTGTATCCTATTCACAATAACATTACTTATGGGAAGTGAAGATCACAGTTTCTCAATACTCAAGTTAATGAAAATATAATTAAGATCAATGTCTCACAGCTTAATAATCTAACGATATTGCCCACAATAAATAAATTTGAGGAAAATGGAAATTTTTCATTTTCAAAAAAGTCCAAAAAGTACACCGTTTCCAAATTCAATCTCCTATGAACATAGCACAAGTTGACACACTTTTTTGTAGCATACAGTCAGATTCGCAGGACTAATTCATCTGAATCGAATCGCATCCATTAAAATTACTATATGAAATAAATAAAAAAAGATTTTTAAAATTTCTTTTTATCTTAATTTCATAAACTTTATTTTTATTTACTTATACATCCGTCCGAGATTCTCACGAATCTTCATTTCTGTGTCTTAAATCAGCTATGTGACTTGGCGTTGCTACAGGTCCGTTATCAACAATTGCTTTATGAGGAAATAATAGTTTCATGATTTTTTCTTTAATCATTAGAGATGTGCAGGGTGGACTATAAGTAGGCTTAACCCAAACTTTATCATTTATTTGAAAGCCATTGTCTATGTCCTGGGCTATATTTTTCGTGTCATTGAATCGATGTCTTGTGTCCTAAGCGTATATGATACATGCTTGTGGTCTGAATGATCAAATGACGAGTGTTATTGTAATAATAGATTGCTTCTTGAACCAAACATAGTGATCCCGAAACCCAATCGTGTCAATTTATATCCCTTTCCATTTACTGCATGATTGGTACTTCCATATACTTTCATCAACTCGAATTTATATATACGTATTGAGCAGATCTAAAATTGTTATTATTATTTCTCTTTTTATGCATTACCTAATGATTTTGTTGAAGACTAGCGCATCATCGCTATATATGTCTAATATATGTCTAATAAATAGTGATTCATGGCTCTAAAATCCAAAAATGGTCGTACTTTACTCTTATTTTTCTGTATTAAAGGAAATGAAGTTGCTGCTCCAATAGGCTTACCAAAATGATTTTTATCATACTCGTATGACCAAAATTGCAATTGGTTTAGTTGGATCTAGCTAGAGTAGCGATCCGACTTTGATGTTGGAATATCTGTTTTCCAATTCCATGAAACCATTCATTCTTTATTAAATATTGCCTCAAAATATTTTCTTTGAATTGTCAAATTTTGGACTTCCTTTTCTATTTTAGTCATAAGACATTTCAATTCACATCTGAATTTTACATCTTTACTAATTATTACACCACCTTAAGCCTTGATTGCGTTCATACCTAGTATCACGTCATACTCGGCTATCATTTTTCTAGAAATGAGACAATCAATAATCAAGTAATACTTTTGACATCTTTTTGGGACCGAGTGAGACTCCTGAATATTCTTGATACATTTTTCTTTTTCCGATTTGCAATATCGAGATTGATGTCCAAGCATTTCACGTCTAGAACATTGATTTTTATTCTTGTTTGAGCATTTAAGAAAAATGCAGTTTTCAATGCAAATGGAACAGTTTATATGTTTCGTTTGAAGATCCATTTATGTTTTCACTGCGAAGGCAGACTAATTTTCTCTTACTAAATTTAAGCGTGATACAATATCACTAATGGAATCAACTGATGTTGATCCTTCCCACCTTAATTCAGCTACGATTTCTACTTGCATAGATTTAATTATAATGTTTATTAATAGGTCTCTTGCGTTACATGACAAAACTTTAATCTGCGATATATGAATATTAATTTTATCTCCTATCTGAAACTTCTTGATCAGGAATCTGGAAAATCATACTTCTGGGTGGTCACTGAATGCTCACAATTGAGATCTTTCGATTTTATATCCAATTTCTTCGTTTATTACTGGTATTTTTAAAGTAATGAAAGCCTTTCCTTTCATAAGAGACACAATAACTCCTTTTCCCATTAAATTTGTTAAGCCTTTTCGGACTTGTCAAACCATTTGTCGATCTTCATAGTTGCGCCGTCAAAACACCCTACAACATATAATGCATCTTTGATCATGCCCGGATAGCTTGTATGAAATAACTAAAGCATGACTTTAAAAATTTATTTTTTTACTAAAAATCATATATTATAACAAATTTCAGTACTTATATATTAATGCCACCGCAGCTACAGATTTGGCGGTAAAATATTTTGCTCCTGAAAAAATAAAATTGCATCTTGTTCTGTTTTTGGCAAATCCAAAATACGCATTTCATAGCACTAAAAATGGCATCAAAAATCAGAAAACAAGGCAACAAAGAACAACATGATTGCGGTGGCGTTGCGGTGGCATTGGAGTGGCGTTAATACGTAAGTACCAACATTTCTTTTTGTCTTAATTTCATAAATTTTAAATTATCTTTACTTATACATCCCTCTGAGATTTTCACGAATCTTCATTTCTGTGTCTTAAATCAGCTGCGTGACGTAATCAACTATTGCTTTATGAGGGAGATATTGCTAATATTGGTAAGAATGAGAAAGAAATGCAAAAGACACAATATTTAAGAGAAACTGTATTAGTCAACTAATTTACGTTTAAATTTAACTGGCCACTGCAATGCGTAAATAATAAAAATTAGATATGATATTGTTTATTATTTTTATAAAAATGTATTTTTTAGTCGTATAAACCTGCACCATTTGCGTTGAAAACACATGATTTTAAAATCAGCAACCTATCATTAAAAAACAAATTTCACCGTGACAATAACCATTTTGTTTTAATCGTTTACATTGTTTATTGCACTGTTTTGAATCCTCGATTAAAATGGATAACGATATGAAATTATATAGTTGGTAATTATATATGGTAACATAATAAATGAATAAATTACCTGGGGGAAGATCGTCATGACAAATGGGACGATCTATGGGAACTCAGAAAAGAAAACGGAAGTAAAAAGAAATTAAAAATGAGAAAGACAAATCGAAGAAAAGAAAACAAACAAGAAATTAAAACAAAGGTCATTATTAATTAAGAAGTACAAATGAAGGTGGAATTTCAAATTCCAGATAAACAAAAAATGGGGAAAGCCGTATCTTTTCAGCTTGTCAAAGATAGCGGAAATGCCGGGAGGAGGCTGCTTAACAAAAAAGGGAAAAGGAAAAATATCCCGACATCTGTGAGTAAAATACGGCGGAGAGCAGCAGAAATTATGGGCAATGATGGAATAATTGTATTAAAGTATAAAGGTTTTGAGTTAGATGATGATGAGTATTTATTTGATTGTGGCTGTGTACCACGGAAATTCAATGAAAATGAATCTTTGACGAATCAGGAAACGTCGCAAATGTTTATTAATGAAATTGTTGCGGTGAAACAATTGGAATTAAAGGAAGTAGAAGAAAGTTTTAAAATTGAATTACCAATTTGGAAAAATGAGATAATGGGTCTAATGTACAGTCATATTCTTTTTTATTTCTAAACAAGGTTACGCCACGCCTTGCTATTTCGTTGAGTGTATGTCGCGCTCGAAAATGGAGTTAAAGGATTATATAGCGATAATTTACTATGCTAAATTATCGCTATACAAATATTGATAAAATACAAAATACAAAAATATTGACAAAAAAAATAAAATAACTTATAGAAATATGATTTTTGTTATGACTGAGATTTTTATGTTATTTTAAAAAACTGGAAAATAAAATGCCAATCGTTTTCTGAATTTTGAGATTTTGGACATTTGATGATATTTGAATTAAAAAATCATATCTCTGAAACGTCTGGTGATTTGAATTACTCCCTAGCAACAAATTGTTCCGGATTTGCAATGGGAGCAACTCTTTACCAAGACAATGAATTTGGTAAACAACATATCGGTTTCTTCTCCAAGAATTTAAAAATCCACCAAACAAGATATTCAACATTTGATCGGGAACTACTCGCAATTTACGAAGCCATAAAACATTTCCAACATCTACTAGAAGCAAGGAACTTCAAGATTTATACAGACCACAAACCTCTTACAAACGCGATAGAAATGAAAAACCCATCACCTAGAAAAATAAGACAATTAAACTACATATCACAATTTAACTGTACAATCAATTATATCGCGGGAGCAGCAAAAATCGTAGCAGACACCTTGTCAAAAACCAAAACAGACATAAACGCACTCGAATTCAGCGAAATGTTCGAAATGGAAAAGATCAAAAACAAACAGGCAGAAACACTGAAAGAGCTACCAACAAAACATAGCCTAAAACTCGAACAAATCAACGATTGCTGGCATGACGTCAGTAACGAAAATACTCCAAGAATACTCCTACCGAAAGAATTCAGGAATAAGTGCATATCAAAGATACACGACATCAATCATCCAGGAAACAAGGCCACATACGAAATCATCCACAACATATGCATATGGCCAAACATGCGAAAAGACATAAAAGAGTTTGTCAAGACATGCAAAAGTTGCCAAACCAACAAAACCGCAAAAAAAACTAACGGTTGAAAAAGTAAATTTCCCAAACAGCCATGCATTCGAAACAATACACATAGACATAGTAGGACCGTTACCACCAAACAACGAATACAAATACTTACTAACAGTAATAGACAGAAAGAAAAGAAAAGAAAAACTGGTTCGAAATAATCCCACTGAAAGAAATATCCGTACAAAATATCTGCAACAACATCGAACTAAACTAGATAGCACGATATGGACAACCTAAAACTTTGATAACAGATCAAAGGAGACAGTTTGAGTTGGAATTATTTAATGCCCTATGTAAAAAATATGAAATAAAACGCAAATAAAAATAAATAAAAAATGAAATAAAAACGACTACATAGAACACTTAAACAAAGCATTCGAACCAAAGCAAACGACAGAAATTGACTCACTGAATTACCTACTATCCTATTGGTGTTAAGAAACACTCCCAACTCAATTGACGAAAGTTTTTCTTTCAAAGTTTTTGGCAGAGAATCAAACCTCCCATCACTCAACAACAAAACAGCAGATAACACTGAAATAAACAAACAAACAACTAACAATAACAAGGAAATATAGAAAAAAACCCAAAAGGAATCTTAAAAAGGAGACCTGACTCCGAATTGGATGAAAACAGTGCTAACAACAGACCTCGTTCTAATAAAAAACCATTCACAAAAGGTTTCGAGTCCAAATATGAAGGTTTATTCAAACTCCTATCAATCAACAAAATATATAGCGATGCTAAATTATCGCTTTACAAATATTGATAAAATACAAAATACAAAAATATTGACAAAAAAAATAAAATAACTTATAGAAATATGATTTTTGTTATGACTGAGATTTTATGTTATTTTATGTTATTTTAACTATTATTAAGAAAATAACTATTAACTATAATCAAAAGTTATCATTGACATTCTCAAGTGTAAAAAACAACAGTCTATCATTAAACTGTGAAGAAAACTCATCTCATAACAATTGTGTTGAATTTCTATTCATATGTATCATTGTGGTAATAACAAGCGGTATCCTACCTATCTGCATTATTCTAATCTTGAGAACTAATGACAGTAACAATTCTATCTGCGACAATCAATATTCTGAGCCACAGCAATTAGAGACATGGGTGTAGTAAGATATGATTTCATTGCATGATGTTGATATTGCAGAGTATTTATTTCTTTTATACCTTTTATGATTATGCTCAAAATGACTAATAATAATCTTGTAGTGTAACTATCAGTCATCAGATAAATAATAATGAAGGCACAGAAGTGCCGACAAAAAAAATATAATAAATAAATAAATAAAATGACTAAATGAACTTATGGACTGGCACCAGATGTCAATGAAAATTTAAAATTAAAAGGCACTGCCATGCTGCAGAAAATTGGCATTCATTCACTGATCCAAATAAATCTAACAACCCTTTCACTTTGATTTAATTCAAGAGAATTTCCAACTTTACTTGTATAGATTTCTCCATTTATACAATATGCATCAAACAAACACTAAACTTCGATTTCGTTCTGTCCTAGCTTGGTAAAATAATATGGTTTGAAAACGCATATCTCTTTTGTATTGCAGTTGCTCGTTTACAGTGGGAAATGGCGAAGGGATATAGTTTTATTTGGATTTTGAGATAAAGCTATCCAAAACTAGGCTAACTTCTACATCCTTTTCTCCTTTTCCCCTCATGTTTATCAAAACGAATATATCTATAAATCGTAGTGAATTTGTATTAACTGATGACTAAAGAATATTTATGAACATTGTTAGAAACAAGTTCATATCCTTAAAACCTGAATTCTCCTCATTGATATAGATAATGTTTTCAGATTCGGGAGGTCTATTGGGAAAACGTTTACAGTGAAAAGCGTTTAATTAGATCTTTGATAAGAGGCATTGGGTATGCATTGAGAACAGTGCTTTGATTGTGTTGACAGAAGTCGCGACTGGACCTGGGTGAACCGCATAGTGGTTGTAATTTATTTGATCATGTCGTGCATTGTTACAGGATTAACTGATTGGTCGCTGTTCGACGTGTGTTTATCACGCATGGTCGTGGAAATGGGTTTAATCGAGCTGAGTTTTGTCGTTGGAGTAAGGTTTGGATATGATGTGGGAGATCTGTTAAAAATTGTGACATAGTAAAGCAGTGGTCTTCGATAGGCCAGGATGGGCGTTCTCAAATTTTCATACTAGTTGCGATAAAAGTTATGATGGCACTTGACCAACGTATGAAGTGAGTTTTGATAACTTTTCGAATGTTGAAGTGCGTATTGGTGCATATTTTTTGAATGACTGCTTTAATTGACTCGTATGGGTTTCTTGAGATTAGGGCATAAGGTTTTTGTGGGCCTAACTGACATATTTTGAAAATATTAATAAAATTTCAAGTGTTAATTAAAGTACCTTCGATCGATCCAAAATTTTTCAAGAATTTATTGTTCTTGATGAAGAATCTATATGCCAAATTTCAGCTCGATCGGATAACGGAAAGTGGGTTAATTTGGCGCCGCAAGGTTTGCGTGGCTCATACAAACATTCAGTCATACAAAGTGAAGTTAATATAGAGTTTAAAAATGATATTGAAATGATAACTAACCATTAAAAGTGATTTACGGATGAAATATAAACATGATAAATGTATAAAGGTAGCCTATATATGATAATATTTAAACAACGTAATTTTTTGTTTAGTTCATCAATAGTGCATTTGTAATTTTAATTTAAATAATTAAAAATCTTTATAAAATTAAATGTGTATGTTTCAGGCACTACAATGAATTTAATATTATTCAAACCGAAATAGTATACCAATAAATCGGTGTCATATTTATTTAATTATCGTTAATATATTATTATTATTATTATAAATTCTGACATTTTGTTTTAACGTTATAATCTGAACAAAGCTTGTAAAATATTATCAAATGAATGATTTATTATATAATTTCAAAAGATATTTATCTTAATTATTCTCCCTAGAGGAAGATTAAACAATAAAGATTATTTATTAACATTACCAATATTTATTTTTGCATGCTTTCTTTAATATTTCTATAAGGAATGACTTTATGAGAGCAACTAAAATATCTTCTAAATTCAAAGGACATCTTGCCGAAATTTTTTAAAAAATAATTTTATTCTCAATAAATATTTAAAATACAATCATGAAATTGTTTTAATTGAATAGAAAGGGTGTATGAAAATAAAAAAATAAGAATATATATTATAAATATATTTTTTCTCTACGCGGAGGGTTTGATCACAGGCGCTTTGACCATATGTAGTAGTAATATTTCCAAAGGGAGTTTTGTCAGATGATTTGTATAATATGAATATGTATTAGATTATGGGCTTATCAATGCATAATAGCTGTTAGAGCATTAGATTTAAATTAAGTTACATAAAACCTAAAGATCTAAAAAAACTATTTTCAAAAAAATTTTTAAATTAGAATTATATAAAAACTAAATATTAATTATAAGGACATTTTTTTCCAATGTCATCACTGATTTTTTTCCATTGAATTTATTAAAAGGAGATCTTGAAGACTATAAATCAGCAATATATCGATGTTTTTGATATATTTACTAATTCACAGTATTCAAGCTCTTTTTAATAAATTAAATATTAATTAATTACATTTTATCTATGAGCAGATAATAATGAAAAGAACTTACACAATTTTTGTAATAATTCATTTTTTGAATAACGTTTAATTTCATTAATTATCTATCATATAAGCATTAAAATTCTTTACTTCAAAATTGATGTAAAATAGCTTATTGTTATTGACGTTTGTGATTTTGGAAACAGGGATAACAGAATTTCTACTATTCCAGATCTCTTTTGTACACAACAGTTTCCATTGTGCTTGATTGAATAGCTATTAATGTCGGCTTTCTTTAAACAGGAAACAAATTGACCAGTTGACATTCATCAGGCAACAATAAATGTTAGTAGATAGATAGGGCACCGCTAGATCAGGACTCCGCTGGATCACATACCCCCCTCCCCCTCCCCCCTAGGGGAAATTTTTAAAATTCTTTTCAAGGTCAAATTTTTTAATGTAAAGTTCTTTCTTTTTTTTTTTAATTTGAAATTCGAGAGTTCCCGACAAGAGATATTATTATTTGAAAATAAAGGTCTTGAAACACAGGGATTATTATTATATATACTCTGAGTTTATCCGACAAGATATTCTGTCCCCCTATGGGTATTGCTCACAAAGGTACTGGTCACACTCAACAACTCGCAAGGGTATTATTATGATTATTATAATTATTATTATTAATATTATTATTATTATTATTATTATTATTATTATTATTATTATTATTATTATTATTATTATTATTATTATTATTATTATTATTATTATTATTATTATTATTATTATTATTATTACTATTATTATTATTATTATTATTATTATTATTATTATTATTATTATTATTATTATTATTATTATTATTAAAATTACTATTATTATTATTATCATCATTATTTTTTATTATTATTGTTATTATTATTTATTTATTTATTATTATTATTAATATTATTATTATTATTATTATTATTATTATTATTATTATTATTATTATTATTATTATTATTATTATTATTATTATTATTATTATTATTATTATTATTACTAAGATATACAAAATTATTATTAGTTTTCATAAAAATGATAATAAATTAAGACATTAAAAGATATATTAAGTCACAGATCAATTCGATAACAATACGTCATCTATAGCAATATCATTGTCATCATTGGCCTCATCATCATTGAAATCTGGACTTACACCTCCTAATAGTGGACGAATTTCTGAAATTACTTGATCAACATCTAAGGCATCTAGTCCTAAATAATGCCCAAATGCGAGATTGGAATTTTTCCTCACCCATAATCGTTTGTCATCGTTGTTTGACAATGCAATCTTGGTATTTTTAAACGTAAGAAGCTGGTGGTTGCGCGTCACTATTCTAGTTTGTGGCACCGTATATACTACGCTGTTGTTGTAGCAGTCTAAATAAGACTGGTGCCCAATTTCAGTCCCTATCAATTTAACTCCCTTTGCTTTTAAATGATCTTTAGGCCCTAACAAACTATAACACTTAGGTCTTAAGAAAACCCACTCCTTATACCCGAGACCTTTACTTTCATCTTTAAACTTCCCTATCACAGAATCAAGGTTTCTCGAGTATAAGGGATGTGTTGGGTCATAGTTGCTAGTATCTAAAAGATTATCACGAATCAATGCCGGCAAAAGAGTGTCAAGCTTACAATGCTTTATCTCTAAGCAAAAGGAGTCAGTGTCACCGGCAACGATATTTATATGACAGTTAAACTCTAAACGATATTTAGTCAATTCCAGATACTGAAGCCGGTATATCCTCAGTTTAGACAAATCTAACACTGTTTGACCAATATAGCTAGGCCTGTCTAAACATATAGAATCTTTATCCAGATGAGCCGCAATCAGATCATCAGCAATTTTGATAGATTTTCTGAAAGTAGGTTTTGAAGCATATACAATCATCTTTTCAGCTGAATTGCATAGCCTCAAATTCATCCGTTTTTTAAGGTTTTCCACGGATTTCCCATAAAGACTATTATTAAATAGTTTATATAAATCTCTGTGCAGCTCGCATGTAGAATTGGCTCGTAAATTAGTGTTTTTGTCTATGTACGATTTACAAATGGGTGTATGCTTAAATTTAATTGCCCTATGTACATTTTTAATAATAGCCCCCAATTCTATAAACAACTTGAGAAGTCGCCAATAAAGAACATGGTTCTTCATCGGCCAATGCGTGAGCATCAGCTTCTCAACTTTCGAATTTGGCGGGTACAACCTTTCCGGAGCAATCAGAAAATCATTCAAAAAATCATGCACACACTGAGGGATATCGATATCCACTTCCATATGGAAGATTTTCAAAATCATCATTCATACATTCATTCAAGACAGAATCAAGACCATCATACACATATTCAAAGTCAGCATAAGGCAGATTTTGGCTTAAGGCCCAACCATACAAGTTATTAATATCAATATACAAGAGTTCTGTGTCTTCAGAACTTACAACATAATGTTTGTTAACAAATGTTAACCCACCCGTATCCCTCCTTCATAGAAATTAAACATTTCCATGTCCTGCAGAAGTTCAATGGGTTCCGTTAATGTCATAAGAGCTGAGGCCCATGACATACTGGGAATGCCATAGAAATTAAGAGTTTCAAGACCATTGTAAGCAATGGCCTTTTCACGGAATTGTTGAAAAATAGTCTGCGAGGAGAAACACGTCTAATTTAAGGTAGATTAACATGTAATCTAACATGTTGTTGCAGTTTTGCTGAGTCCAAATAACTTGGGCTAATGCATACTCATCATTAGACACAGAATCCCAGATCGGAGGTAGTTCAAGAGTCGATTCCAGAACCTCAAGCGGTGTAGCGAAGTCATAAGGAAAGATACCTTTAGATCGAACAATTGCGCCATCAAAAGCAGAAGAAGTTAAAGGCAGATCGGAAAAAGTCTTAACCGCTTTTGCTAAAGATGAATTAACAAACTGCATGCTGTCAATAAAACGAACAGGCAATTTGTTAATGTACGCGATGATAGAGATGAATATTTCTGTAGTGGTCGGAATAATATTTAATTCCCAAGAAAGAAAATTATTCAAGCCATACTTCAAAATATGATGGAGATCATACCCCCTCAAATTATGAAACACAACCGGTAACTGTCTCTGAATTCGCCGAGACACATTACATTTCCTACAAGTAGTACCAAGATACTTGCCTGTGAAGTGGCAATGGTCCCTAACTCTATCTCTAATGAATTTTTTACACAGATAACAGGTTCTGGAATCTCTATATGCCCACTCTTTTCCCATTAATTTCGTAATATGGCAGGACAATTGTGACAGCAATTTCCTCCACATTACGCAAGAAAGACAACACACAATCATCACCAACAAACTCATAATTAAATCTAGTGTTATTATAATTATTAATTAATAACATGCCTGCTGTTATTGGCAAGTGCTTTTGATGGTGTATTATATCCTCGGGTAAAATTGCCTCAAAATCGGCATATATCACGAATGGCGGGGTGATTGTCTTCGCATAATTTTG